>OW569407.1:52124004-52322009 GCA_937654795.1 Cistogaster globosa
ACCGTTTCACAATCCATATAACCCTTTCCCAACAACCACCTGAGCTTGGGTTCACTGGGCAATTAAAAATCCAATCGATGTTGTGTTAAACTGATTCTGTAATTTCTTCAATATTAAGAAGTCTATATTCTTTTTTTAAAAGTTTCGGAGACGCAATAAAATTTGTGCTATTTTTACTCCGCATTCTTACTGGTGTACCGCGTCTATTTATAAAATAAGGGAAGCACAGAATAAATATATCTGCAGATAGATTCTCTGCCAACTCAATATGTGCTGCCCTAATTGTTAAGCACGTAAATATTACTACCCACCGTTTTTCTCTTCGTCGTCCATTAGCAACATTAAACGGACTAAACAAATCAACTCCTGGGTAAGAGAACGGTCGTATAAATGAATAACACGGTCGGAAGGCAACGATCCTTTAAATGGCTGCATGGGTTCGGTATTAAAAGATTTACATAATAAGCATTTCTTTGCAACATTCTTTAGCATAGACTTAATGCGTGGTATCCAGTACTTTTGACGTAGCTCGTTAATAGCTATTGACATATTTTGATGATGGTTTTTCTATGATAGTATTCCATTATAAGTTTGGTCACATGATGTTTTTGAGGTAAAATAATTGGCCTTCTGACATCTAAAGGCAAATATAGTTCTTTATCAAAACGTCCATTAACCCTTAATAAACCATCTTCATCTGCATATGGAACTAAAGACTAAATTGTACTTGATTTAGGAACACCTTCGTTATTTTTAGGGTACATAATTTCATTCTGAAAGATTTCTCTTTGCACTAAGCGGCAAATAGTAATATCTGCAAATGCTATTTCTTCTACTCTCAATTGATCTGACGAACCACTTCTTTTAACAAAGCGAATAACCTAAGCCACAGTTCACAGAGAAAATTTAATAATATCTTCGTAGTTTACTGTAAATAAAAACGTTCTTATTTTATCTTGTAGAAAATCTGAATTTTCGACTGACATATAAGGCCAAAAAGCCTCTTCTTCTTTTAAAAATGCAGGCCTTAGTATCCATAAAATGTTTTTTATAAACCTTAGAGGATACGGTGGCCGTGTACCCGCATCTGCAGAATTGAGATTTGTAGGGATCCAGTACCACTGACCACTGAGTTGGTGCAGTATTATCAAGAATATCTGCAACTCTATGAAAAACAAATGCTTTGAAGCGGCGTTCCGTAGAATTTATCCAACTTATAACAGTTTGAGAATCTGACCAATAATGAACAGACGAAACTTAAATTTCTTGCTCCCTTACTACGACCTTGCTTAAACGTACTCCAAGCACGGCGGCTTGCAACTCTAAGCGAAGAATACTCATCAATTTTTTTGGAGCACATCGTGTTTTACCAATAACGAAGGAAATATCTATTTGTTTTTCATGAACTATTCTTAAATAGCACGCAGCAGCGAAGGCATATTGACTATCTTTGTGCAAATTTGGTGAAAGACATCTCGGTAACTAAAGTATTTAACTTCTTGGAATTCCCTCCACCATATCTTGAACTTGTCACGTAAAACTTCCGGTATTGGATCATCCCAACCAATGTTTTCTTTTCAACAACTTTGAACCAATATCATTGAATGAAGCAGAAAGTCTGCAATTAAACCAAATGGGTCGAAAACTGTCATGGCAATCTTTAGCATTTCTCTCTTAATGGGAGGCGTTCACCATTATAGACATCAGAACTTACACTTAAAAACTTTGTTTTAAATTAAAAGGTTTCTTCTCATTTATTGCAAAACATTCCTAAAATTTTATCGGTTGTTGATTAGTTTTTTATATTTACTGGACCTATCTCATTACATGTAAATATATTTATTACTGATTCTAAATTCTTTCAGTTGAACACGTAATTCAAATCCAGCCTTGGAGTGGATCAAAACAACTTCTTTGCATATACGTATTGCCTCAAATTCTTTATTGAAACTGCATACAAAATCATCTACATACTGTTTGTTAATAATGGCTTCTGCTGCTTCAGAGTACATATGGGCAAATTCTTTACTGTTTTGATTTTCTACAAACTCAATACAACAAGGAGAACAAACAGCACCCAAAGTCATTGATACCATAACATACTGCTGAACGTAAACAAAGTTTACAGAGACTTAATTTTCTAACATAGTTCCAACTCATTTCTATTCACTGTTAAGAACTTTTTACATTTTGCCACACTTGTACACTGTTCGTGACATGTTCTGTTCTTCATGTGAGTTAACATAGCCGTTTTTTTTTATTTGTTAAGATTTTTGTAGACTTATGATTTTCTATGTGTATACTATTTGCTGAGATGCCCATATCATACAACCAATTTGCTAATTCTGTTAAGTTTACTTCATTGTTCTTCTTTATTAGTTCTGTTTTGAATGTGCCCCAGTTTAATTGAAAATAGAATGGCATTTTGAAAAATAATTCCCTTATAAGGGAAGTGTTATTAAGTTCATCCACTAGCCCACTGCTTGGATGGTGGTCTCCAAACCTTTTACTGCGAAAGCTGTAATTGTATAAAGTTTTTTGGCATTTAATGCTGGCATTACAGCTGCGACACAGGAGGGATGTATGAGAAGATGTTGAACAGAACGTAAGGCTTTTCCACGCAGGGCTTTTTGAAGGCGGACTAAATTTTTTGCATCAGTTAGACCGCAAATTGTGGTGGACCAATTGTAAGTGGAATTGAAAAGTGGCCAATCTTCTGGTTGGCCGGTAAACATTGGCAGTTCTTTGGGCATAGTTTGCCGAGCATTTAGCTGTTGGGGTGTGTGATTCCTGTAGAGAAGACGCTTTACGGCAATGTTGACGTCGGTTGCTGTTCATTGATGTTATGTGAAATAAAATGTGAATGTGGTTGCATTGCTGTGTTTTTCGAAAATGTATTTTTACTTATGTTTGTTACTGGCACATTTGTTGTATATTGTGAAGGCATTGCCACAGAAACTAATGGTTGAGTGTGCGTTGTGTTTTTCGCGAAGGCGGTGTTTAATGGTTGCAGTGTGTTGGATTCAATACTTTCAGATATTGAGTCGCTGTCATCTTCATACGTTTGTTGAAGAATTGCATATTTTCTTTTAATAAATTCTCGTTCAAATTTAATTTCTTCTTCTAATCGTTGAAGATCTAGAATTTGTCTTCTTGAGCGTGATACATGTGACGAGTTAGACTTAGAGCTGTGAAGTCGGTCGGTTTTGGGGTAATATGGTACAGATTTGGCAAAAACAATTTTATTTCGCTTGAGTGCTTTCGATATTAACGCACGACATGTGAAAAGGGAACTTACACGTGCTGCAGATTAGGCGGGTGTTGTCTTCGGTTGAGATTTGGCAGACTTTGCAGTTGACAGAATATTCTGTTGGCGTTTTTTCTACGTGCTCATTTTTTGAGGTATATAGTGGCTGACCCTGTAAGAAAGATGAAGTATCTATTACATTGGGACTTACGGTATATTGGCCGGATAGTATTCTTTAATTATCCGATTTTAGTAAGGCATAAATCACAATAAATAAAAAGACGATTAGGTATAGGCTCTTGGCATCCACTAAGATTGTAAACACAGAGTAAATTTGTAAAAAAGAAAACTTCATTTAACAAAGTTTATTTTATATTTGTTTAATTTTAATGTTAAAATTCTTTTTAGTGCAGGTACCAAGAGCAGTTTAATCACTTGAAAATATCTCAGTAAACTCTTGAAATTTTTGGTTTATTAACAAAAAGTAAACAATTCAATACAAAATATAATTTTAACAAAAACTTAAGAATATTATCAAACAGCGAGATCATATTCGTGGAAAATATACATACATATATGTTAACATTTGCGCACGCTTTCATGTGATCTAAAACATTTTTTTTATTAATCGTGCAAAAACTATATCCACTTCTGGTGTTTCTTTCATTATTTTTAGACCTTTTTAGATCATCTAGTAACATATTACTACTGACTTCTGAATCTGCGTCTAATTCTGCTTCGTAGTTGTAAGCATTTTGAGTATTTTCATCATAAAACAATATATATTCAACACACCTTACTGAAAACCAATTTTTATAAAAAGTAGTTTAGAAATATTATTCAAATATTCTACAAAAACTGTTTGAATATTTTCTTATTCTAAATTGAGAAAAAACAAAAATAATTGTTCGAATATTCGAATTATTTTTATTCGAATGACAACACAAGTACATAGGAACAGGGGAAGCGTACATGCACATTTTACAATATATAAAAACAAATGTAATAGATATGAATCGGAAAAACGTGATCAGTGATTTCGAATGGGGTATACGATCGGCTGTCAGTTCCATTACACCAACGCTCTTCATAAGAACTCATCTAAACTAACGGGATTCATATCACATTTGAACAGAAATAAGCAATTGCTGAAACATTCGCATTTAACTGAAGCTTACCATCTTTTAAGAAAAGAAGCCGTGGATGGAAAATTTATTAGTGGACAATCGCAAGAAAGTTTCTTTAAACCCTTTATAAAGTACTTTAAGCATCAGTGGATGAAAAAAGTAAGTGAATATTTATGTGTTTTTATTGAAATTTATAAAATAAACTTGTATATTTTACCATTTAACAATTTTTAGTAGCAACCTGTCAACTTTACAGTTTATAAGCAACCCTTTCACAGTTAATTAAGTATACAGCTTCCTAAGCGTAGATATTTTTTAATGTTATGGTAATGCTGCGTTATGTAAACCGAGAAAACGTAGTTATGAACAACAATTTTTTTCACAAACATGTTCGCTTACTAAATCAAAATAAATTGTCTTTAATGGAAACTCTCACACAGGTTTTAAAAATTGGAAACTGCACGATTACAGAGAACAACATTAATGAACTCCATACATGATGAGTTTGAAAACTAAAATGAAGAAAATCTAGAAAATTGTGCGGTAAGCAATAATAACCATTAAGAAACTCTATTATGCGTATTTTGCTGCGATAAGGATAGGCAACTTGTGTTTAATCCATTTAAGCATTTTAAGGTTCGCCAGCCTTGCTATCAGCAAATAAATGAAGCAAGTAAATCAAAAGAAAATAAAAGTTATAAGTAATTAACTTAATTAACTACATTACTACTTTGTTTTTTTAACATTCTGTTAATTTCAATCATAAGAATTATGCTTAAGTTCCAAAAACAATAATAAAAAAATATGTAATCTCAAAGCTTATGTATATTGCTCTTAATATTTTATTTTACAGAAGTAAAAGGGAAAATTTTAGTGAGAAAACTATTAATTTTTCCTTTTACAAAATGTATGCAACTTTAATTTCTGGAACTTAGAAATTTTGAATATTTTTAAATCTTTATTTTCATAGGTAAACAAGCATATAAAGTGAAATAAAGCATTTTTAACGCAAACATCAACATTCCACTAAAATTGATATGAGACTTAAGGCCATATTAAAATTATGGCTTTATGTACCATGGATTTATGATGCCCCACCGGTAGAGAACTAGAGAAGGTGTTGTTGGCTTTAACTATGATTTTTCGATTCCACAAGAAGTTTTTAAGAAAGGAGTAGATATGTTTACAAACTTTTCATTCTTCGAGTTGCCGCAGTATGATATGGGAGCCAACTCGGCCAAGTCGGTCGATGGTATGGTAATTTTTAATAGATAGGGGTTTGGTTATGAGATCTGGCAAATAGATGAGAAATTCATCTGTTTCCTGTTTTTTTATGAATGCGAGTTTATTTGAGGTGATAATGCAGTTTTCCATATTTGAGGGTGACAATTGAAAACAAAAATTTCCTTGAAAAAGGAAGTATATATTTTTTTGTCGATGGAGAAAGGTTTTTAAAATATCATATGAAATACGAACATATCCTGGTGTTTTTCCTTTCGATGAATTTAACGCATTTTTAAGTTCGATAAAGTTTAGTAGTGTTTCGATTTTCTCGGAGTATTTATTGTAGGTTGGCAGACGATAACTCAAGTGTAGGGTATTTGTTTTATATTCTTGAAACTGTGTGGAGACATTTTTGTCTTCTGAATTATCAGATCAGTGTTTTGCAAAGTAATTGGCTATATCAACTGGAGACGCAACTATTGTTTGCACGTTTGCCACCTGCTATATGCCTTATATCACTCCAGACTCGTTTAGATAATGATTTTGGACTAGTGTTGAATGTAAAATTTTGCAGGCAAATTGCTTTACTTTTCCTAACCGCCTTCTGAACATGGCATTGTGTTTTTTAAATAGGATTAGGTTACTATCAGTTCTGAGACGTTTAAAGTTGCTTCACATAGCTTGTTTTTTATTACTTAAATACTCCAAATTTAGATTACACCACACATAACGGGGACAGTATATTTTTCCTTTTGTTTGTGTTATACTTATATTTGACGCACATCTTATGCTTTTCGTTATAGTAGCCGCAGTTTCGATAATACTGCGGGAAATCTTTGCTTTGCTTAAATGTTTATCACAAAGTTTTTGAAATAGGGGCAATTGTGCGAAACGAGTTCTTGCAGATATTAATTAAAATTGGGTAGGGATCACTACCATCACACCACATTGTGGTGTCAACGTTAGTAATTGTGTTATATGTCGAAAAATGAGTAGGTCATTAAGTAGTATTAAATTTTCATATAAAATTAAATCTTTGATTATTTTGGCACTATTGTTGAATTTTGTGGAGCCCCACAGGGTACTCCACGAGTTAAAATCTCCTGTTAGAATAAAAGGAGTGTTGCAATGATTTACTATATTAATGAGCCTTAGTTCTAGAAGCTTTGTTTTGATGAAAAGAACAAAAAAGTAAAAAAAAGTGAGGTTATGGTAAACACCAGCAACGTAACTTTTCCATTGCCCAAATTAAGTATTTAAATAAATAGTACTGGCAACAATGATGCGGAATGGCGCAAATGGTGGCAGCAATATGAAATATACTTATTAGCAACTGATTTGGATAAAGTGCCTGATAAACGTAAAATAGCTCTGATGTTACATTCAATAGGACCAAAACGCATTCATTGCAATAAATGAAACAGAGAGGGTTCTGATGTAAAAGTTAAGTTTCACAATTACTTTCAGCCCCAAAAAAACATTACCATGTTGAAGCATACATTTTTCACAAGGAAGCAAAGACCACAAGAGAGCATTAATGAATTCTTAACTGATGTGGAAAATTTAAGCACTGGCTGTGAATTTGAGCAGATGCAGCAATCATTAGTTAGAAATATTTTTATGGCCAACATGACCTCTAGTCTTTAACATATTCGTCAAAGACTCTTACAAGAACCAGAACATACTTTAAAGAGAACTATACAAATAGCTAAAACTGTAATTATAGCCCAACAAAATACAAAAACAATAATAAGAGATATATCATCAAACAACAGTGAAAATGTTTTACAAGCTCAAAGACAAAGCCGCAAAGCTTTTTCATCAAAATCATTCAAGGTTTGTTCAGGAAACCGTTCGTCAAGTAACTCCAGTCAACAACAAGGAAAATTTGTGGTAGATGTGGTCAGAAACATCGTCATAAGTGTCCAGAATTCAGCTCTAAGTGCAGGTTATGTAATCGATTTGTACATCTTGCAAAATTTTGTTTTAAAAACAGAATTATAAGAAAATTAGACACACAAAATGGTAATACAGATAACACTAAAGTAAGTGGACAGTTTTTTATTGAAACTCTTAAAAAAGAATACTATTATTCTAAAAAATCCTGCTGGTTAGCAATTAGTGTAAATAATTTAGATTTAGGTTGCATTTTAGACACTAGCGCAGATGTCAATATTATGTCTTTAGCAACTAATTTAAAATTAAAATTATTAACATCAATTTTTTTTTTTTAAAGAGAAGTAGCACTTCAGGCAATAATGCCTATTTAGTTATTTTCGTTACCCTGCTACATTCTTTAGGAAAGGGATAGATGAGAGATAAGAGAGGTGGTGAAAAGAGAAAGATAGATATAGCCATTTTATTAGTTATTTTACTTCGCCGGCGAATATGCTATGAAGAAGTACTGACGAAGGAGGCTGCATGTTTAATGTTAATTCTGAATATGTATTTATACCTTTAAAAATAAAAAACATACGAGTACTTTATTAAAATTTACGCAAATCAAAAGTTAAGGTCTTAGCATTTGATGGCAAAGAAATATCAATAGTTGGTCAAAGTGTTTTATAATGAATATTAAATAATGTTACAAAGAAAATTCCATTTATTATTACTAACATATTTTGTCCTACTGTTTAAGGCCTACCAACATTTCAAAATATAGTTATTTTAAAAAGATTTTTACTTTAAAACAGAACCAATGTCAAAAACTTGTAAATGAATATGTGTTTAAGCGTATGGAAAAAACGCAGGTTGTAGAAAAAGTTTTTATAACCAACACCTTGGGTAAGCTCAGTTGTGATTACTGTCAAAGAGTCAAGAAATCTTAGAGTATGCTTGGATCCTACAAATTTCAATAAAAGTATAATGAGAGATCATTACAAAACTTGGATAAAATTAGATCCAAATTGGCAGGAGCAACCTATTTTTCACGTTTAAATGCTTTTTCTTGCTTTTGGTTATAAAAATTTGGCAATTATAGCTCAGAATTGTGTACTTTTCAAACACCGTTTGGCGGATATAAATACTTAAGGTTGCCATGTGGCATAAATACTGCCTAATTTTTGTTGATGAAATTTTGATCCATAATGAAAAGGAAGAAATTAATTATGAAATGTTGAAAAAAGTACTTCAGAGAGCTAGGGAAGTGAATCTAAAATTAAATATGTGAAAATATATATTCAGTGTGGGTGTCTTAGGATGCTTTTTCAGCAAGGATGGGGTAAAGGACGATAAAAAAAACAAAGCAATTAATGAAATGCCTACACCACAAAGCAAGAAAGATTTACAAAGATTCTTAATCAACTACTTAAGTCCTTCGTAGAAAATATGTTACAAAAGACAGAAGTGTTGGGTGAAGCTTCCCAGGCCTACTATTTCCAATAAGATTGTAAACACCAATTATAAACAATTTGAATAGCAATTTATTGGTTTATATTGAATGTTTTAATTCCTATAAAATAAACATTAATTACGCACATTAAAATCAAAACTTTATCTTGAATACAAACTTTTTTGGTATGGAAACTGAGCTAGCTTCTTAGTAGGATTTAATTTAATCAACAATCAGTCTTAACTGTACTGAGCTTGGTCAGCTATTAAAATTACACATTTGTTAAAAAAAGATGGCTACTAATTATGGGTTTGTATTCAATATTTCCCGCTTGGAATCTGCAAAGTTTTTATAAATATCTTAACATGTATCTAAACATATAAAAGAAATTAAAAGAACGGATAAAAGTTGTTAACAAAACAGCATTCACAATAATAGTTAGACAGTGGCGGTTACACTCCCTCCTAGTATGGCGAGAAGTTTCGATGACTTACTCCAGTTTTTTCGCCACGTCAAGTACAGTTAGCTTAATTGCTGGCCGTTCCATAACTCCATTTGGAGTCATTACTTTAGCTTTTCTGACCTGCCCATCATCGGCCTTAAAGATTTCTATAACCTTTCCTCGAGGCCACACATTTCGCAGATTCGTAGGATCAACCACAACTACCAGGTCTCCTACTTCCAACGGTTTTGATTTTTCATATCACTTTGTCTGACATGTCAACATTGGCAAGTATTCAGCCACCCAACGCTTCCAAAATACCTCAGCAAACTGTTGAGCAGACAACCAAGACTGTTTGAGAACGATTCCTGTTTCATCATAAGTAGCCAAAGGTTTCATGCCATTTGAGTTCCCCAAAAAAATGATTTGGTATAAGTGGCTCCATATTTTCGTTCTCAATAGGAACGTACGTGAGAGGATGGGAGTTTATAATATTCTCAACCCCCTTAAAATTTCTTCACTTTGACTCCTATCAGTTGAAATTTTTGATAAAAATGTTTTAACGGATCTAACCATACGCTCCCAGGCGCCACCCATATGGGGAGCAGAAGGTGGATTTAAATTCCACTTTGTGGTCGCTGTTTTAAAAGTTCGTATCAATTCATTGCTGTCAAAATCGCTTAACGCTTTTTGTACCTCACGATCAGCGCCAATAAAATTAGTCCCATTATCACTAAAGTATTCTCTAGGGGTGCCCCTTCTACCCGAAAAGTTTCTTATGGCCATGATACGTGAGCTAGTATTAAGGGAATTAACGATTTCTATGTGTACTGCTCTTATGGTCAAACATGTGAAGAGTGCGCCGTATCTCTTCTTTTTGTGTCAGTTAACTGTTACAAGTATTGGTCCAAAATAATTTATCCCGGTGAAAGTAAAGGGCGCTACATACGTAGATCATCTGGCTCTGGGCAATTTTGCCATTTGTGGTACCACTAGAATAGGCTTTTTTATTTTGCACATTTGGCAAGATTTTACGACCTTTTTGAATACATTTCTTAGATGTGAAATATAAAAACGTTGACGTAGTTCATTAATAGCAGTTTAATTATGAACGTGCTGAAATCTGTTGTGATAATCTAAAATAATAAGTTTTGTGATATAACTATTTTTAGGCAAAATTGCAGGATTTTTCATCTCTTCTGGTACATTCGCGTTGTCTATTCGGCCACTAACACGAATAATAAACTCATCGTCGAGAAATGGTGACAATTTGTAGATTGAACTAGTTTTGCGCACCAATTTGTTTTGTTGCAAGGTGTTAAATTCATCTGCGAAGTTATATTTCTGAGCTTCTTTGATCAGTATGATTTCGGCATGTCGTATTTTCCCTTGGCTTAGTTCTTAAAATAAGTTACTTTTTGCAAATCTATACTTTATAATATTAGAAAATTTAACTACATAGGCTACTGTTCTTAATAACCTGCACCATCGTGAAAAACGTTCAACCTCGATAAAAGTTTGTGAAGTGTTTATAATACAATTTACTTGTTTGATTTTTACATCGGTGGATTCCGCAACAGTTGCATCTCTGGGCCACATTTCCGCAGGTAACTTCAAAAAATCTGGACCACATACCCATCGCTTGAATCTGTTAAATCTGGTGTATGTGTCCACTTTGTAGCACCGTCAGCAACATTCATTTTACCAGCAACCCAATGCTATTCTTTAATTTCTGATTAGTCCGATATCTTGCTTACACGTACTGCCACAAACTGGTGATATTTTCTGTGGTCTGAACGAATCCAACACAAAACCTTTTTTTGAGTCCGACCAAAATATTTTTTTATTTTTCCCACTTTTCTACCTGGGGAGTGAGTATAGGCTCATCCCATCCAACTCCACTTCTCCATATTTCTTGCAGTGTTATTTTAAGGAACATCAGGAAATGTTCTATTAGAATTTGGGAGGAAATTTTAAAAATTATGAAATCCTCAGACGGTTTCCAAAATATGCCTAACACCTTTTCTACTTTTATGTTATCAGCAAGATTAAAACACTTGTATTCGGATTTATTTGCGTTTAGACTTTTTAATACCGTAGCATTATTCGAACAACAGTTCCGAAGATTAACACCTGCCTGGGCATGTATAAAACGTACATCGGTTGACAGCTCAATCGCTTCTTCCGTAGAAGCAGTTGATATTAAGAAATCGTCGACATAATGATTATTTTTAATGGCGTATACCTTTAAAAATAAAAAACATACGAGTACTTTATTAAAATTTACGCAAATCAAAAGTTAAGGTCTTAGCATTTGATGGCAAAGAAATATCAATAGTTGGTCAAAGTGTTTTATAATGAATATTAAATAATGTTACAAAGAAAATTCCATTTATTATTACTAACATATTTTGTCCTACTGTTTAAGGCCTACCAACATTTCAAAATATAGTTATTTTAAAAAGATTTTTACTTTAAAACAGAACCAATGTCAAAAACTTGTAAATGAATATGTGTTTAAGCGTATGGAAAAAACGCAGGTTGTAGAAAAAGTTTTTATAACCAACACCTTGGGTAAGCTCAGTTGTGATTACTGTCAAAGAGTCAAGAAATCTTAGAGTATGCTTGGATCCTACAAATTTCAATAAAAGTATAATGAGAGATCATTACAAAACTTGGATAAAATTAGATCCAAATTGGCAGGAGCAACCTATTTTTCACGTTTAAATGCTTTTTCTTGCTTTTGGTTATAAAAATTTGGCAATTATAGCTCAGAATTGTGTACTTTTCAAACACCGTTTGGCGGATATAAATACTTAAGGTTGCCATGTGGCATAAATACTGCCTAATTTTTGTTGATGAAATTTTGATCCATAATGAAAAGGAAGAAATTAATTATGAAATGTTGAAAAAAGTACTTCAGAGAGCTAGGGAAGTGAATCTAAAATTAAATATGTGAAAATATATATTCAGTGTGGGTGTCTTAGGATGCTTTTTCAGCAAGGATGGGGTAAAGGACGATAAAAAAAACAAAGCAATTAATGAAATGCCTACACCACAAAGCAAGAAAGATTTACAAAGATTCTTAATCAACTACTTAAGTCCTTCGTAGAAAATATGTTACAAAAGACAGAAGTGTTGGGTGAAGCTTCCCAGGCCTACTATTTCCAATAAGATTGTAAACACCAATTATAAACAATTTGAATAGCAATTTATTGGTTTATATTGAATGTTTTAATTCCTATAAAATAAACATTAATTACGCACATTAAAATCAAAACTTTATCTTGAATACAAACTTTTTTGGTATGGAAACTGAGCTAGCTTCTTAGTAGGATTTAATTTAATCAACAATCAGTCTTAACTGTACTGAGCTTGGTCAGCTATTAAAATTACACATTTGTTAAAAAAAGATGGCTACTAATTATGGGTTTGTATTCAATATTTCCCGCTTGGAATCTGCAAAGTTTTTATAAATATCTTAACATGTATCTAAACATATAAAAGAAATTAAAAGAACGGATAAAAGTTGTTAACAAAACAGCATTCACAATAATAGTTAGACAGTGGCGGTTACACTCCCTCCTAGTATGGCGAGAAGTTTCGATGACTTACTCCAGTTTTTTCGCCACGTCAAGTACAGTTAGCTTAATTGCTGGCCGTTCCATAACTCCATTTGGAGTCATTACTTTAGCTTTTCTGACCTGCCCATCATCGGCCTTAAAGATTTCTATAACCTTTCCTCGAGGCCACACATTTCGCAGATTCGTAGGATCAACCACAACTACCAGGTCTCCTACTTCCAACGGTTTTGATTTTTCATATCACTTTGTCTGACATGTCAACATTGGCAAGTATTCAGCCACCCAACGCTTCCAAAATACCTCAGCAAACTGTTGAGCAGACAACCAAGACTGTTTGAGAACGATTCCTGTTTCATCATAAGTAGCCAAAGGTTTCATGCCATTTGAGTTCCCCAAAAAAATGATTTGGTATAAGTGGCTCCATATTTTCGTTCTCAATAGGAACGTACGTGAGAGGATGGGAGTTTATAATATTCTCAACCCCCTTAAAATTTCTTCACTTTGACTCCTATCAGTTGAAATTTTTGATAAAAATGTTTTAACGGATCTAACCATACGCTCCCAGGCGCCACCCATATGGGGAGCAGAAGGTGGATTTAAATTCCACTTTGTGGTCGCTGTTTTAAAAGTTCGTATCAATTCATTGCTGTCAAAATCGCTTAACGCTTTTTGTACCTCACGATCAGCGCCAATAAAATTAGTCCCATTATCACTAAAGTATTCTCTAGGGGTGCCCCTTCTACCCGAAAAGTTTCTTATGGCCATGATACGTGAGCTAGTATTAAGGGAATTAACGATTTCTATGTGTACTGCTCTTATGGTCAAACATGTGAAGAGTGCGCCGTATCTCTTCTTTTTGTGTCAGTTAACTGTTACAAGTATTGGTCCAAAATAATTTATCCCGGTGAAAGTAAAGGGCGCTACATACGTAGATCATCTGGCTCTGGGCAATTTTGCCATTTGTGGTACCACTAGAATAGGCTTTTTTATTTTGCACATTTGGCAAGATTTTACGACCTTTTTGAATACATTTCTTAGATGTGAAATATAAAAACGTTGACGTAGTTCATTAATAGCAGTTTAATTATGAACGTGCTGAAATCTGTTGTGATAATCTAAAATAATAAGTTTTGTGATATAACTATTTTTAGGCAAAATTGCAGGATTTTTCATCTCTTCTGGTACATTCGCGTTGTCTATTCGGCCACTAACACGAATAATAAACTCATCGTCGAGAAATGGTGACAATTTGTAGATTGAACTAGTTTTGCGCACCAATTTGTTTTGTTGCAAGGTGTTAAATTCATCTGCGAAGTTATATTTCTGAGCTTCTTTGATCAGTATGATTTCGGCATGTCGTATTTTCCCTTGGCTTAGTTCTTAAAATAAGTTACTTTTTGCAAATCTATACTTTATAATATTAGAAAATTTAACTACATAGGCTACTGTTCTTAATAACCTGCACCATCGTGAAAAACGTTCAACCTCGATAAAAGTTTGTGAAGTGTTTATAATACAATTTACTTGTTTGATTTTTACATCGGTGGATTCCGCAACAGTTGCATCTCTGGGCCACATTTCCGCAGGTAACTTCAAAAAATCTGGACCACATACCCATCGCTTGAATCTGTTAAATCTGGTGTATGTGTCCACTTTGTAGCACCGTCAGCAACATTCATTTTACCAGCAACCCAATGCTATTCTTTAATTTCTGATTAGTCCGATATCTTGCTTACACGTACTGCCACAAACTGGTGATATTTTCTGTGGTCTGAACGAATCCAACACAAAACCTTTTTTTGAGTCCGACCAAAATATTTTTTTATTTTTCCCACTTTTCTACCTGGGGAGTGAGTATAGGCTCATCCCATCCAACTCCACTTCTCCATATTTCTTGCAGTGTTATTTTAAGGAACATCAGGAAATGTTCTATTAGAATTTGGGAGGAAATTTTAAAAATTATGAAATCCTCAGACGGTTTCCAAAATATGCCTAACACCTTTTCTACTTTTATGTTATCAGCAAGATTAAAACACTTGTATTCGGATTTATTTGCGTTTAGACTTTTTAATACCGTAGCATTATTCGAACAACAGTTCCGAAGATTAACACCTGCCTGGGCATGTATAAAACGTACATCGGTTGACAGCTCAATCGCTTCTTCCGTAGAAGCAGTTGATATTAAGAAATCGTCGACATAATGATTATTTTTAATGGCGTTTGCAGCTGTGGGAATTCCGTTTCATATTTTTTAGCATTGAGATTTTTTACGACTTGAGATATACATGGAGCGCAGCATTGCTTTTAAAGAAACCATAACGTCTACGAAAATACAATTTACAGAGGTTGTATCTTCGTACAATATTCCACCTTTCATTTCGATCTGCAGATAAAAATTGATCACACTCAGAGACACTGTTACAGTTGCTGTTACATTTAATACATCTTCTCTGGTTTTGCCATGAGTGCGTGTGTATGTATGCATTTGTGTGTTTTTCTGTGAAATATTCTCTGTTAAAGAAGCAGCGCTGTTATTCTCCAAATTTACACTGTTAGCAGAGACACCGACGTCGTGAAGTCAATTAGAAAATTCTGCTAAAATCGGTTGGGCAGTTTTTGGTTGGTTTGAGGTTAAGTTGTTGTTTTGAGACACGTTAGGCACTGCTGATTTTGTTTGTAAATCTGGTTGATTATTTAACCATTGGTGAACTGAGTTTGTTACTGCGGCGGGCCTTTCGTCATCTTCCTGCGTTTGTTGTAGTATTTGATATTTTTTTCGAAGAAAATCTTTTTCTATTTGTCTCTCTTCTTCTAAATGTTGCAAATCTAATTGAGTTCTATTATAAGATGTTTTAGAAGAGTTGAATGCTCGACTGTGTTGACTACAAATTGATACTGGTGACATTGGTGGTGCCCCCATTAGACAATTAGTACAACACCCCTGATTATTTTTGTTGGTAACTTCGACGCATTGAAGATGATACGATAGGTGGCATTTGTTACATTTGATTATATTGTCTGATGTAAGTGGTTGCTGACAAATTTAACACTTTTCGGAATCGGTGGTACTTACATGAATAAGAGTTTGTGATTGATCTTGTAAAGTAAAAGAATCCATTTTATTGGGACTTACGAAATGTTTGCTAGTTTCTAATTGATGAATTTCGTTGGTACAGGAACACAAAGACAACAAGATCTTCACGCCACAAAAAAGAATTAAAAATTTGTTGGGTGAAGCTTCCCAAGCTCACTATTTCCAATAAGATTGTAAACACCAATTATAAACAATTTGAATAGCAATTTATTGAATGTTTTAATTCCTGTAAAATAAACATTAATTACACATATTAAAATCAAAACTTTATCTTGAATACAAACTTTTTTGGTATGGAAACTGAGCTAGCTTCTTAGTAGGATTTAATTTAATCAACAATCAGTCTTAACTGTACTGAGCTTGGTCAGCTATTAAAATTACACACTTGTTAAAAAAAGATGGCTACTAATTATGGGTTTGTATTCAATATTTTCCGCTTGGAATCTGCAAAGTTTTTATAAATATCTTAACATGTATCTAAACATATAAAAGAAATTAAAAGAACGGATAAAAGTTGTTAACAAAACAGCATTCACAATAATAGTTAGACAGTGGCGGTTACAAGAAGTATTGAGAAAGATTTTGAAAAATGATGTAGAGTGGGTATTGGATAAAAATTGTGAAAGACCCTTTGAGCAACAAAAAAAAATCATATCAAATTCCCCCGTCCTAGCTCACCATAATTCAAACAGACCTCTTGTATTGTCTGTTGATTCATCAAGGTCAGCTGTAGGAGCAGTAAATATGTAAGATAAATATGTAGTATCACCAAGACTATTTGAAATATTTTTGGAATTTATTGTAATTTTAAATTTTTCTCGTAGAGCTGTATAATTTTTTTTAATCTTTATCATCAAAAATAAAAAGCCGTATATTTTTTTTACATAGTTAAGAAGAACATTTTATTTTTACCAACAATACCACGAATTCTATAGTTTTGTTCTCAGTACCAATAATTTGATAATTTACCATCAATTAAGCAGTAATAAAACAATAACAAATGCACAAGTAAACGTCCTATACATCCAACAAAAACAAAGCACATTTAATGTTCTGAAAAACCACAACAACAAATAACACAGGCAAATTTTAAGAGGACGAAAACAATTGGACAAACAAAAAGCCCAAATGAAAAAGTTATTTTATGATAACAATAACATCAAAAATTCCTTCTCTTAATGCACATTTGCATTAATGAGTCATTAATATCACCCTCGCTTTAATGTTATCATATTTTCAGGATCATTTAATAAAGACATTTGAAATAATATATCAAATATCGCATTTGACATCTTCTCAAGAAGAATATGATGAATGTTCTATTTCGTTAGATAATACTCCAACCACGTCAAGTACTGCACACTCTAAATTAGCGCTTACTCCTAAATACGTCGCATTTAAAAATACAAAATCAAATTTATTACATTGCAACCGAACTACTTGCTTTATGTGAAAAACCAATGCAACCGTTTGATATTAACGTATTGGAATATTGGAAACGAAATTGTCAACACAATTCAAAATTAAGCCAGCTTGCCGAAGTGGTATTTGCTGTACCTGCAACACAAGTATCTGTAGAACGTGCATTTAGTGCACTTGCTACAGTCTTGACCAAGTTAGGATCTAAGCTATCAATAAAGTCTATTTCTAATATATTATTAACAAAATTAAACTTTAACTCGCTCGACTGCTCAAACCTTAAAATAAAAAACAGTGAGTAAACAGATTTTAATTTTGTCCGAAACAAAGAAATTCCTACATATACATATTTTATTCATAAAATAAATAAAATAATATTTTAATACAAATAAAGATAAATAAATTGTTTAAGCTAAATAAAATTTTTTTTCATTTGCATTTAATAGGTTTTTCCGATTGCTAATAGATAATTTGTTGTCTATCGTACATGTACTTTTTGCCGTCCGTACACGCAGTTATTTTTATTTTGCAAATACGTTTTTTTTTTTACACGAATTTATTTCCATTTCTTCATGTACGCTTTTTCCGTCCACGAATTTATTTTCATTTCTTCATGTCCTTTTATTCCGTACGCGTACTGAAAATAAATTACACTAAAAGTTCTCTATCCTTCATGTACTTTTTTACCCGTACAAGCATACGAAGAATAGCTAGAGTCATACATTCGCGTACGTGTACGCAAATAAATATTTAAATAAAGTACATTCGTGGATGTGTATGGAAAATTTCAAAATTTAGAGACGTACATAATTGGTATGAAAAGAAAAATATGTACAGGTTGGTTTTAGTTGTGTGTTTTCCATTTATGTACGAGAATTTTGTGCAATTAGTGTACTTTTCTGAACTCTGACATTTTACCAATATTTTACTTTCTAAAGCCTGGTTAGTAGATTGCGTTTCTTTCAAAGTGTTTTTAAGAAATGTTTCAAATAAAAATAGTGTTTCATATCTGTTCAAATCATGTAACATTTTAGCTACATAACATTTTTCTCTAAGTTTTACTAATCCAAAATGAGTTTGAAGCTCTAACCACTGTTCACAAATTCTTCAAATGTTTACTTCTATTGAGGATTTTTCAAAGAGTCCTTTTCATTATTTATGGCGTTGTAAACATTTTTGTATAGAATTGACGTTTCGCAGATTTTGAAAACCATTACAATATATTCTAACTAAGCTGCAAAAGATTTAGAATCCGCAGGTGTTACTGCGAGCTGTAAAGAGTGGTACGCGCATGGCACTAGTGCCAAATATTTGTTAATTTTCATATCCTGTATTTTTTTGTGGACGCTGTTGTGCACGCCGACCATTACCTGTGCATTGCCTGTTCCCAAACCGCACATGTTTTCAACGGATAAGTCGAAATCTCTTAGCACTTTTTTAATTATCTGAACAATTTCTTCTGCTGTGCCGTCATGACACTCCTCCATTGCTAAGAAGGTTGTAATACTATTATTCCGTTTTTTACTGAAATACTTAATTATAATTCCTTAAAACTTTATGTTTGTAGAATCAGTAGCTTCATTAATTATCAAGCTAAACAGAGCATCCGCCATATCTGATTTTAGTTGGGCCGTAAAATAAGGATCCCAGACTTTTTTTTTAAATTACAGTACACTTTGTTCGTCCCAGAGTTAATTCAGAATCAATGGGCTCATTTTTAAGATTTTCTTCTTCGCAATTTATGAGATGGTCGACTATGTTTATAGAAGAGTGGCATGTGATTTATAAGGCAATTCTACTTTCGCACTTTCTAGCGGTTTTTTGTAATGAACTATTTTCGTTAAAATTTATTTTTTTTTTTGTAATCTTTAAATGGGTTAGAATTGATTTTATGCTTTTTGCAGAAAGCATGTGCTTTCAGTACAGAAAATTTTGATTGTAATTCTTGTTTACATTACATAGCTTACAGTTCTAGAACATTGACAACTTCTCAAAGCAATTACGCACAGATAGAAAAAGAATTGTTGGCCATACAGTTCGGATGAAGTAAGTTTCATCAGTATACTTATAGTCAAAAGTTACAGTACAAACTGATCACAAGCCGTTAGTTTATATGCTCTATATGACGTAGATTACAACGTATGATGGTAGTCTTGCAAGCGTATGATATGTTCCGGGAAAGGAAATGTACATTTCAGATACACTTTCTCGAGCTGCCATTAAGGAGTTTTATACTCCAGATTATGAAACAGAAGTTTACTGTCATGTCAACTTAGTACTCTCAAATCTAGCTATCAGTTAAGAATGCAAGAATAAGTTACGTAATGCCACAAAACTTGTTGAAATATTGCAAATTTTAAAAGAGTAATGTAGTTACGAATGGCCAAATAGTAAAGAAAAAGTTTCTGGAACTTTCAAAATTAAATACACGTCATTGATGACTTAATTTTTAAAGGTACAAAACTTATAGTGCCGCAATCTATGCGTAAAGAAATTTTAGAATTGACCCACCAGGTCATCAGGGTATAAATAAATGTTTGAATCTTGCAAGAACGATGTTATATTGATATAAAAATTGAAAAAAAATCAAAATGAAACTTTGCAAAATTATTTGATTGCTAAGCTTCCATGACAACAAATAGCTATTTTGATAATAGAACATATCTTGTAGTTACAGACTATTACCCCAAGTTTATAGAAAACGCAATCTTAGATAAAGATTCAACAGCAGACAAAGTCATTATAAACTTAAAATCTATAATCGCACGTCATGGCATACCGATATCATAAGTGTCTGATGGAGGCCCACCGTTTCAGTCAGCAAAATTTAAGTCATTTCTGTTTGATTGGGATATAGAGCATATAGTAACTAGTCCTTACCTCTCTCAATCAAACAGTTAGGCGGAAAGTTAAGTCAAAATTGTAAAGACCATATTAAAAAATGTAAAGAACTAGGTGCAGATCCTTATCTGGCACTTTTGCATTATAGAAGTACACCCAAAAATAACCTACCATCTCCGTCACAATTGCTCATGTCAAGAAATTTAAGAATCAACATTCCTTTAAAATCTGAATATTTGATACCGAAAGTGGTAAAATGTACAGATTATAAAAAGTTTATACAAAAAAGCCAAAGCTTGATGTCCAAATACCACAATCAAAATAAAAAAAATCTTCCAATTTTAAAGTCAGGTGATCACATATTGTTTTAAAGAAAATCTAATTCTAGCTGGGAGCCAGGAGAGATTATTAATATAATGAATTCGAACACATATTACATCATAGAAGACGAAAACGGAAAAAGGTGCAAAAGGAAAAGGTTTTGTCTTAAATTAAGAAAACTAAAAAATTATTTCAAAGATCAAAATCAGCTCCCTATGCAGGATCATAAGCCACAGTTGAATACTGAACAGAAAAAAAGCAATGAAAGTAGATATGAACGACATGGAAAAGAAGAAAAGACAAATAGTCAATCTCCTTATGTAACAAAATAAGGTAGGTTAATAAAATTTACACAATTTTTCACTAATGATTAAAAAACAAAATGAATAAAATAACACAAATGTGCTTACATTATAGTTAGTTAATATCTTTTTAATTTATAATTATTAAATTAGTATTAATATTTTATAATCATACATAAAAATTTAATTTACCATTTAGTATATGTACTTTAATATTTAACATTAGAAATGCTTATAGCCTATTGTATTATCTAGATGTATAAGCTTTATGAAGAAATAAGTCAGACAAAAGTTAAGTTGGTATTTTAATTGGCATTATTTAAACAATATTGACTATGGAAATATATGTTGCTATATTGATAGGGTAGGTGAGTATCCTGAATACTAATAATGTCTGGGTTATGGCCCTTTATTATGAGTTCGTTATAGTTATTTTTGTAACCATTAATGTTCCACTGGAGAACTTCTAAATCCATTGTTTCTTAGAAATTTCTTAGAAATTAACTCAAGCCAATAAATTTATATTCAATTTTTAAAACTCCGTTACTTTTGAAAGTTATGCGATGCTGTTAAATACACCCCTTTTACACTTCTAACAGACATATTTTCGACACTACCAGAATTCTCAATTTTAATCCTTTTTAGAGACGCTAAATAGTTGGCTATTAGTTGTATCACTGTAGTTGTACGTTCCTTCCCGACTGGGGATACTATTTAAAGAAGAATACGATATTATTTGAAGTTCCTGTAGGTACACGATTACACTTCATAAATATAAAACTAAAAGTTTAGGCACTGAACAACGGAAAACGATAAACTAGCTAAAAATATTTACAACAAATTTTTTGATGAAAAATATAGATTTTGTAAATAGAATTATAAATGAAATAAACAGTTTAAATATGGACTGTCAATCTTACTATATGGATGCAGGAATTATGCATGAAAAACCTTATACCATACTTCTCACATTTGCAAGAACAATTTTTAGGCCTAATATTTTAGCTAATACAGAAAACAGCGATTAATAGAAAAAATCTAAAGGAGGACATGCATTTACTAAATTGGTTTTTGAATTGGATATCATTCATTTTGGTACAGAATTTCAAGCTGAATTGAACAAAACTATTTTATATGTAACTGATACTTAATATTTTAAGGATGTTGTTCTGTATTTATAGAAAATAGGTAAAAAGAATGCTTGAACGGCGTCCAAGAAGCATATCTATTTTAAGGTTAATTGTCAATTTTCAACATTAAAATGCTATAACTCTGTATTTTAAATTAAACTAAATGCCGTTAAAAAAGTTTTTAAAAGATTTGCGCACCGTAAATTTTCTTTCATTAATTGTACTCAATATATTAATAATAAAAAAACAAAAAGGCTATACGAGTTCTGGCCTAAAGTTTATGATTACTAAGATGCTTCTGTTACTTACCACTTTAAGGTGTTGTCGATATCCGTTTTTAATATGTTGACTGTTCCTACAAGCAATGCTTGTGTAGAAATACTTTTTTCTGGTAGTAATATCATTTCTGAATGGTAATATCTTTATTCGGAAGATACGTTAAGTAGATTCAATACAAATAAAAGGTACCGCAGCAAGAATACAAGAGAAAATAGTGACATTGAACCAAATGACCGTGAAATGTTTAATTCAATAATTAATTAATATATGCTCTTAAATCAATTTTCTACTTTTAATATTTACTGAAATTTCAAGGTTTGACATTTAATTATAACAATTACTTAAATGGTATGCATTGACTGCCGAACTAGGTTATTTATTTTTATGTTTATTAAGAAGTGTTTTCTTGTACTATTATGCTACCTAAATGTTATATTGTCTTTGTACCTTTTGCAAATGAATTCCATTTTGCATTTTTTTAATAAAAACTTTCTTAGATTGTTATAAGCAATGCAATTTTATGTTTTTATATTTTTGTATTCTGGCTATATTTGAGAAGCCATTTGGCGAGAAAGCTCGAAAAAAACTGGCAACAGTGCCTGACAGTGTTATTATACAGGAAAACGTAAGTGAAAAACTCTTAAATTTTTTTATGTAATGCCATATTTTAAAGGTTACAGAAGGGGAAGCTTAAAAATCAATAAAAAAATTAAAGGGATATTTTATATTTTCTTAGCCATAATTAAATCTTTCAAGTTAGTATATTATTATACAGACTAAAACAATTAAAATTTAAAAGAAGTAATGAATGAATATATATTTTCTTTAATCAAACAGGAAATTACCCAATGTATATTTTTTTAACGACCTTGACCTTGGGATTTTGTTTAAAACTTTTGTACTGTTATTGATGTAATATTTTAGTTATTTTTTATTTATTTGTACTATTATTGATGTAATATATTAGTTATTTTTTAAAGACTCGGCGGCTTCTTAATAAAGGACACAGGACAATATATATAGACAAAAGCAAAACTACTACATTTTTTAAGCAATTGCAAAAAGCTCATTATAAAGTTTGTAAGACTTCAAGAGTATAAAAAAAAATCGACTCAAATGGCAATTACATACATATGTATGTATGTGTATAAATTAAAAAAGGAGAAACGTGTGTTCCACTTTACTTTATTTGGATAGACACTTAAGGACTTAACAAAGCATGATAGGAACATCCCTACCCACACACACACACATATATATATATATATATATATATATATATATATATATATATATATATATATATATATGTACGTATGTGTGCGTGCATCTATTCATGTTCCTTACCCTCGTTATCAGTAAACTGCTCATAATTTCTGTTTTTTAAATGCTCAGAGTGCAACATCAGCAAGCAATCTACATACATACTTATTATTTAACGCATCTGTAATCTTAGTTATCATTAACAGCAATTTAGATCATAATGTAAACGAATTGTCATTGGGTGCTTAAATTAGGATTCAGAAAGCAACGAATGCATAATTTTTTAAATATCAACTACGTGTGTCTCTAAATTTTGTATGTTGACGAACACTCATTAACAGACTGGCTCCACTATTTTCGGAAAATGAAAATGAAGTCCCAAGAAATAAATCCAACAATAGGACGATATTTGTCAAGGAAATATCAAAAGGATACCATCACAACAAAATGATGAATAATACTAATTGCAGTATAATCACTATTCCTAATGCTTATGGTGCTGCGCAATAGCTTGGTGGTTACACTATTTCTGAATGTCTCAGAAGAAATAGGAAAAATGAAACTGAATACCACGGAATAGAAAAATCCTAGTAACGATTTAACGCTATTTCATTCAGAAACAAAATCCTTGTCATGAGGTTTGCAAACCTTGCAGCAACTGTGTCCTTTAGCATAGTTTGCACTCTATTTAACATATTTTGCACTATTGCACCTTAAATTTTAGGTGCTCTTGATGCAGAGTAAGCAGAAGAAATGTTTAGGATTATTAGCAAGACCAAAATCAAACACTTACATATAACTAGTTCCTTAAAAAAATCAAACATCAATAATTGATACAACCATCAACGCCATCAAACAGCAAAAACTCAACATCCTTGTATTACTTTGGCTACTAAGTTGGAAGATCCGTTTAAAATTCAATATTAAACCACATATATATATATATATATATATATATATATATATATATATATATATATATATATATATATATATATATATATATATATATATATATATATATATATATCAAAAACTACATTATACTTAAAATTCTAGAAGATCAAAATGAAGTGTTTGCATTTTATTAATATAAAGAGAAAAAATAATGAACGGAAGAGTGTCACATAACAACTTCACCAATGCAGTTGCTCGTGCAGCTGCAGACGCTTGCGTCAGCAATAAATACTCGCGCTACATACTTAGTTAAGGTTAAGAAATTTTTTTTATTTATTTATTTATTTATTTTCATTTCCTGTGCAACAAGACTGAGTCTTATATTTATAGCACAGGAACGTATAACGTTACAAGCAAAATTTTATAATTAATATACATAACAATTCTATAATTAACATAAATTTATTATTAACTTGACAAACATATCTTAAATATAACAATATTGATATTCAGTTATGAAAAAAAAATAAATGGAAACATTTTGAAGCTATTAGCACTGCTATTATTTTGTTGATTTAGTGGAAGAGTGTTCCAAAGACGAGCAGCATTCACATAAAACTGCCATTCAGACGCTAAACATCGATGTCGCGGTATAACAATATTTCTGCTACGTGGCGATTGAAAAAAACGTATTTTTTGATATATATAATCAGGAGTGCGTGTATTAATTATTTTGTGCAGAAGAATTAGAGTGCGAATTTTAATTAGGTTTTCAAGGGTGACTCCGTAAAGATTTTTGGAAACGGAGGAAACGTGGTCAAATCTTTTTAATCCATAAACATACCTTATAATATTGTTAAACAAAACCTTTAATTTTGTTTTACTAACTGAGTCACAGTTGCCAAATAATTCACAGCCATACAATAGGGGAGGAACCAAGTACGTCTTGGCAAGTAGAGTCCTTATTCTTAAGGGTGTGAAATATTGTGTAAACCATAAGGCTCATAATTTTGTATAGGTCTACCTAGCAAGTGTGCTTACGTGATCCGTCCATGTAAAACTGTTATTGAAAGTTCTTCCGAGATTCTTTGCTGTGTTAAAAACTTTAATTTGCTCACCATTTAAAACAATGTTATCAGAAATGGGAGGAACTGTGTTCTTTTTGCCTATTATAATACATTTGGATTTGCTCGGATTTAAACAGAGTCCATTTTCAGTGGCCCAAAGGTATATTTTGTTTAAATCATCATTTAGGTAGGATATACCTGCAGCAATATTTTGGACAGAACTACTTAGAGTAATTTGCACGTCATCCGCGTATAAATGGATTTTGCATTTGGAAAGTTGGTTAGTCAAATCATTTGCATACAAAGAAAATAGAAGCGGTCCTTAAGTAGATCCCTGAGGCACTCCTCTAATAAGAGATAAGCTATCAGACCATACATCGTTAACAAATACTGACTGTGTGCGGTTTGAAAATAGGATGATATAAGCTTGGCTGAGGTGTTAGAAAAATTGAAAAACTGTATCAGTTTTTTTCATTAGTATATTATGGTCTACCGTATCAAATGCCTTTGAATGATCTAGAAGCAAATTATTTTCGTTCAAATATGCGATAATTTGCTTAAACAAAAGTTTTTCTAAAATTTTTGATAAAAAAGACAAGATGGCTATGGGTCTATATTCTCTATTAGACTTGGGTATAGGTACAATTTTGGCATGTTTCCAGTTCAACGAATACGTACAAATACAAATACATGCAAATGAGTAACATGCGGAAGAATCAATGGCAAAAGCAGTCTTATAAATTTAGGGTGTAAGTCAACACTTCCCACTGCATTTGATTTTAATAGACAGCACGATGACATAACATCGTTTTAACTAACGTAAATAAATTTAAAAAGTCCACTGATTATCCTTTCATCTGTATTTAATGTACCAAAAGAAAAGTTGAAAAAATTGGGATTTGGTTGGATTATTGGAATGTTACTAAACGTTTTGTTAAGCATATTTGGATCAACTTGGTCATCAATCTTATTACTCGATTTGCCAATTCCTATATCACGAATAGTATTCCATGTCTGTCTAGAATCAATTGCAGCACCAAACCGTTTGGAATAATATTCAGTTTTTGCAGTTTTGATATATTTCTTAACATTTTTTCTGGCAATGGAATTGCCCTAATTGATCTTTTTTACAAATCTATTTCATTTTTATATTCTAGAATTTTTACTAGAATGTACTTTTTGATTTGAATAAAAAATACTTACATTTTAACAACTCTACAGTTGAGTTTATACTATATTGGCGCAGTCGGTTCAAACGAACCTGCATTAGTATTAAAATTTTTAATAGTAAGAAATAAAGTTTTTGTAATTAACATTAATTAGGAAAGTGATAAAAAATTGATTTAATTAGGGTTAATAATCAGCCTAACAACACATGTGGCAACTCAGTCAGCTCGATATGAGAGATGAGAGCAGTCGAAAGAAGAACGTCGGAGAACTAAGTAGTGAAAAAGTTGTACAAGTCGAAATTCAAAGTTGTTTGCTTCCTATAAAATCTTTTCTTTTAATTACTTTTCATTTAATATATATATCATGGACTTTCAAATTAATATGTGCATTTGAATTAATTACTTTTGAAATTTTAAATAAACAAATAATAATAATAATAATAATAAACAAATTAATAAAATATTTTGATCATTTACATGTGGGGGCTCAACCAAAGCAATTTCTTTATAATAAGTGAAGTGCGTTTAACAAAATATTACCAGTGTTATATATATGTACTAATATAAAACATAAAAGAAATTGTTAAATTCAATGAGACATAATTTTTCAATGTAGAAAATCCGATAGCGCAAGTACACATGAAAAATTTGTATGTTCATATATAAGAATAAATACATGTGCACAAACGTTACTCGTTGTGGATAGACATAAATTCGTTAAACTTAAGTGAATATACATATATATATAGATGCAAAAGTACGTATAAATAATTGTTACTCGTTGTCAAATCGCGATACATACATATGTTTAATTTTCTTTTAAAACGAAATAACGCCTTTCTTTTAAATACATGCATATAATATATACATATAGAATGTTTGCATAAAGACAAGAAAAAAATAAAAAACAACAGTATAAATGAATAAGAACGACAACATAGTAAATGAAAGTGACAATTTA
Organism: Cistogaster globosa; assembly: GCA_937654795.1. Taxonomy (NCBI): domain Eukaryota; kingdom Metazoa; phylum Arthropoda; class Insecta; order Diptera; family Tachinidae; genus Cistogaster; species Cistogaster globosa. The sequence continues at coordinate 52,151,703 of OW569407.1, forward strand.
CAAGACAAAAAATATGTAACGAAAGCGAGAATAAAACAAATGCAAGAAATAAGCAGTGACGTCATAACCACTGAGAGTTTTACAGATAAAAACAAGTGCGAAGAACTAAGTAACAAAACAATAACCAAAATGTGTACAGAATCAGAATTAACAGAATTAATAAAGGCACTGGCTGTCAAAGTAAACGAAGAAAAAAACAATCAAAGAAGTGGTGTAACAGCTGAAACATTTGAGAAAATTATAAGTGAATTTGACGGAAACAGTATACCAATAAAAAAGTGGTTAAAAATTTTTGAAGAAAACGCAAGTGCTAATGAATTAAGCGACAAGCGAATGTATGCTCATGCAAGAATAAGTGGTTCTGCGAAAACATTTATTGAAACCGAAAGCGTGTGTAACTACAGTACGTTTATAAATAATAGCACATTTGCTAATCTGTAAATTAATAATTCATAAAATTTTAACAGGGCATGCTATAATTTTCATCTCTTTGTGTAAACTTTATTAATATGTTCTCTTTTCAAAATTGAGCTCATTTTACACAAAACTCTCAGGAATTACAAATACCGTTATCAAAATTGCTTACATTTATATATTTAACATATTTAAGCGTTCAAATTGTATAGCACAAATGCAAAAAATTCTTTGTATAAAAAAACTACCGTTTTAAAACAACATATTTCATTCAGTTTTATTAAAAATATTAGTTATAAGCAAAATGCCACGCGGAAAAGTACTTAGCGAATTTGAAAAAGGTCAAATTTTAACATTGACAGAAATTGGTGCGTCGAAAGCTGAAATTGCAATTCAAATCTGTAGAAGTCGAAAGGTTGTTTATAATTATTTGGCAAATATTTAAAATTATGGCAAAAATAAAAGCAGTGGTAGAAAAAAAAGTTGAATGAACGCGAGCGCAGTCTTATTCTAAGGACAGCAAGCAACAGTACCAAAAGCTATAACCAACTTGCTGCATGCGTTTCCAACAAAGTGTGCAAAACGACCATTTGGAATGTTCTAAACTCTTCCAAACATATTCAAAGACAGAAAATGAAAAAAGCTCCTCGCCTTTTGAAACGTCATATCAATGCACGTTTGGAGTTTTGCAAAAATAATATGAATACAAATTGGTCAAATGTAAGTTATGTAACACCTTTGAGTTATAAAATGGTTAACTTATTTATTTCTTTTTAAAGATAATTTTTTCAGATGAAAAAAAATTTAATTTAGATGGCCCTGACGGCAATAATAGTTACTGGCATGACTTACGAAAAGAACCCCAATGTTTCTCACGAAGAAACTTTGGTGGTGGTTCTGTTATGATTTGGGGTGCATTTACCGAAGAATGCTGTTTGGAGTTGCAAATCGTACCAACCAAAATGAATAGTGAAAAATATTGTGAATTGCTTAAGTGCAGTTTATTGCCATTTTTACATAATAATATAAATAAGAAATATATTTTCCAGCAAGACAATGCAGCCTGCCATGCAAGCAAATTTACAAAAGAATGGTTAAGCTCAAATAATGTCGATGTTTTGGAATGGCCGTCTTGCTCTCCAGATATGAACTCTATAGAAAACATATGGGGAATTCTCGTCAGGAGAATTTATGCTGGCAATCGTCAATTCATGAGTGTTAATGAGCTCAAAAATTCAATTTTCAAGGAATGGGAGGCACTAGATCAGGCTCTTCTGAAAAAATTAACAAGTTCTATGAATAGAATAGAATATTTAATTGCATTAAATCGAAAGGTGGTCTAATAAATTATTAAAAGGTTTTCTTTTATTGTTTTTGTTAAAAAAAAAATAAATGAAGTTGTTGTTTAGTCTTTGTTATACAAAGAATTTTTTGCATTTGTGCTATACAATTTGAACGCTTAAATATGCTAAATATATAAATGTAAGCAATTTTGATAACGGTATTTGTAATTCCTGAGAGTTTTGTGTAATATGAGCTCAATTTTGAAAAGATAACATATTAATAAAGTTTACACAAAGAGATGAAATTTATAGCATGCCCTGTTAAAATTTTATGAATTATTAATTTACAGATTAGCAAATGTGCTATTATTTATGAACGTACTGTATGAACATCTAAAAGAGAAATTAGCTGAAGAGTTTGATCGCGAATATGATAACTTTGAAGTGCACAAAATGTTGACAAACACAAAAAAGAAAAAGTCTGAATCGTTTTATGAGTACATTTTAAATATGAAGCGTATTGCAAATTTAGCAAAAATCGAAGAACGGGCGACTATTAGGTATATAGTGGACAATGTAAATATTGCGGACACTTTTAAAGTAAACTTATATAACGCGAAAACATATAAAGAATTGCGTCAACAATTTGAAATTTACGAGCATATAGTGCAACGTGAAACTGTGGTGTACAATAAAAATAAACATAACCCAGTGAATAACAACTTGACAGACAAACAAATTCTTTGTTTCAACTGTGGTTCAAAATCACACCAAAGAAGTAAATGTAAAGCACCATCAAAATGTTTTAAATGCAACCAGTTTGGGTATATTTCAAAATATTGCAAAGCCGGTCCGTCGTTTGAGAATGTAGAAAAAACAGTGAATACAATACAAAATCACAAACGTCTTAAAACTGTTCGTTTTGATGACATTGAAATTGAGTGCTTAATAGACACCGGCGCGGATGTGTCTTTAATAAAAGAAACTGTTTATAAACAAAAATTTGAAAATTTAAAGTTATTGAAAAGTTGTTCTGTTCTTACCGGCCTTGGTGATGTTAAAACCGAACCCAAAGGACTAATCAGTAGTGAAATTTGTGTGAATAAAGTAAAAACAATACATGGTGGTAGAAGACAAAAGCATGAAGAGTGAAGCAATAATCGGATATGATTTTATAAGTAAATTCGTGTTACGTTCAGACGATAACGGGTTCGTATTTCAAAATAAAAACGATGAACAAATTGAAAATGAACTGTCAATTTATAACGTAACAGAAGTGGATTTAGATTTCATATATAAAAATAATATCGAAAAGTTGTTAAACGAATACAAATCAGCAGTGGAAGTTAGGACTTGTCCAGTAACGATGAAAATTATTCCAGATTCAAATATGGAACCATTTCGGCATTATCCAAGTCGGCTATCGGTGGAAGAGGAGGAGATAGTGAATAAGCAAGTTGAAGAATGGCGAAAAACAGGTATTGTGCGACAATCATTTTCGGATACAGCAAGTAGAGTAGTAGTTCTTAAGAAAAAATACGGCGAATACAGAGTATGTATCGACTATCGCCAATTAAATAAAATGGTCTTGAAAGACGCTTTCCCCGTACCAATCATTGACGATATATTACTAAAGCTACATAAGGCGAAATACTTTACAATCATGGACTTACGTAATGGATTTTTTCATGCATCAGTGGAGGAAAACAGCAGAAAGTTTACAGCTTTCGTCACAAAAAGAGGCCTGTTTGAATTTAATAAAGCTCCTTTTGGTTTTTGCAATTCCCCTGCATGTTTCGTCAAGTATGTCAATCAAATTTTTCAGCAGTTGATTAATGACAACGTAATGGAGTTGTATATTGACGACATTATTGTGTTTGGCGAAACAGCTGAGGATTGTTATATAAAATTAAAACTGGTTTTACAAACAGCTGCGAAATACGGGTTAGAATTCAATTGGAAGAAGTGTGCATTTATGAAGACAAAAATAGAATTCTTAGGTCACGAAATCGAAAATGGAATTATAACACCAGGCAAGGACAAATGTAAGGCGGTTGCTAATTTTCCTATTCCCAAAAATGCGAAAGATGTCCAATCTTTCCTTGGATTAAGTGGTTATTTTAGAAAATTTGTTGAAGGCTATGCCCAAATTGTACGTCCGTTAACTGATTTGTTACGGAAACCAACAGTTTTTAGTATTGGAGAAAAAGAAATTAATTCCATAAAAATCATTAAGCAAAAATTGTGTAGTGAACCAATCCTCAGAATCTACAATCGTGACGCGGAAACCGAATTGCACACGGATGCTTCGAAGAATGCGTTTGGTGCGGCAGTTTTACAGAAATTTGGCGGCCAATTTTATCCTGTTTATTTTTGGAGCAAAAAGACATCGATGCATGAAAGCAAACTACATAGCTATATACTCGAAGTGAAGGCAGCATATTTGGCGCTTAGAAAGTTTAGACAGTATTTATTGGGGATGAATTTCAAATTAGTAACAGATTGTTCGGCCTTTAAACAAACCGTAGAGAAAAAAGATGTCCCTCGAGAAGTTGCTCAATGGATGATGTTTTTGCAGGAATTTTCGTATATTGTTGAGCATCGAGTATCAAGTCGAATAAGACATGTTGACAGTCTTAGCAGATATCCACTTGATATAATGGTTGTCCAATCCGAAATTACAGCTAGACTACGGAAGTTACAACAGAATGATGAAAAAATTAAAGCAATTTCAGCAGCGCTTCAATTTGGCGTGTATGATAATTATAAAATCAAAGGTGGACTAGTGTATAGAAACGTTGAAGGAAATGATGTATTGGTAGTACCGAAGAGCATGGAGAGCGAAATAATCAGAGAAGCGCACAATACAGGTCATTTTTCAGTTGAAAAATCAGTTCATAATATAAAACAACAATATTTCATTCCGCATGTAGAAAAAAAGGTTGAACAATGCATTCAGAGTTGCATAAAATGTATTATGCACAGTAAAAAATTTGGTAAACGTGAAGGCTATTTACAATGCATAAAAGGGAGATGCGCCGCTGTGTATATTGCATATCGACCATCTGGGACCAATGGACAATACAGCAAAACAATACAAATACATTTTTGCCATGACTGACGCATTTTCTAAGTTTGCTTGGCTGTTTACTACAAAAAAAACTAATGCAGAAGAAGTAATCAAAAACATTACAGTTTGGTCAGATACGTTTGTATGTCCGAGAAGGATTATAAGTGACCGCGGAGCAGCTTTTACTTTAAATTTATTTGCCGAATTTTGTAAAGAATCTTGCATTGATCACGTTTTAACAACAACTGGAGTCCCACGAGGGAATGGGCAGATTGAGCGGCTCAATAGAACCATTTTAGCAGTTTTAAGCAAGATTTCATCCGATTCTCCAACTAAGTGGTATAAACATATGGGAAAAGTTTAAAAGACAATAAGTTCCTGTATTCACAGTACAACTAATACGACACTTTTTGGAACTAAAATATTTGATAAAACCGATGAAAAACTTGTAAAAATTCTGGAAAAAGAAATGATAAACGGTTTTAACTTGGAACGACAGCGTTTGCGTCTTGATGTTAAGCAGCAGATACTAAAAGCGCAAGAAAAATATCAGCAACATTATGACAAAAAATGTAAAGATTTTACTCAATATAAAGTTGGAGATCTGGTAGCTATAAAACGCACACAATTCATTGCTGCGAAAAATTAGATAGTAAATACTTGGGTCCGTACAAAGTAACAAAAGTGAAAAGAGGTGGCCGATATGAGGTACAAAAAGTTGCTGATTTCGAAGGTCCAAGTTCGACATCAACAAGTTGAAACAGTGGAGACAAATGTCAGGCGATGATAAATCATGGTCATCAGGGTCTAACACATGTGGCAACTCAGTCAGCTCGATATGAGAGCAGTCGAAAGAAGAACGTCGGAGAACTAAGTAGTGAAAAAGTTGTACAAGTCGAAATTCAAAGTTGTTTGTTTCTTTTAAAATCTTTTCTTTTAATTACTTTTCATTTAATATATATCATGGACTTTCAAATTAATATATGCATTTGAAATAATTACTTTTAAAATATTAAATAAACAAATAATAATAATAATAAACAAATTAATAAAATATTTTGATCATTTACATACAATAGGGGAGGAACCAAGTACGTCTTGGCAAGAAGAGTCCTTATTCTTAAGGGTGTAAAATATTGTGTGGACCATAAGGCTCATAATTTTGTATAGGTCTGCCTAGCCAGTGTGCTTACGTGATCCGTCCATGTAAAACTGTTATTGAAAGTTATTCCGTGATTCTTTGTTGCGTTAAAAACTTTAATTTGGAGGAACTGTGTTCTTTTGCCTATTATAGTACATTTGGATTTGCTCGGATTTAAACAGAGTCCATTTGCAGTGGCCCAAAGGTATATTTTGTTTGAATCATCATTTAGGTAGGATATACCTTCAGCAATATGTTGGACAGAACTAATTAGAGTAATTTGCACGTCATCCGCGTATAAATAGATTTTGCATTTGGAAAGTTGGTTAGGCAAATCATTTGCACGCAAAGAAAATAGAAGCGGTCCTAAAGTAGATCCCTGAGGCACTCTTCTAATAAGAGATAAGCTATCAGACCATACATCGTTAACAAATACTGACTGTGTGCGGTTTGAAAGATAGGATGATATAAGCTTGGCTGAGGTGTTAGAAAAATTGAAAAAATTTATCAGTTTTTTAATTAGTATATTATGGTCTACCGTATCAAATGCCTTTGAATGGTCTAGAAGCACTAGGAAGTTAACATCACCATTTTCTAATCCTTGTCGTATGTTTTCACTAACTTCTATGAGAGCCGTAACACAACTATGGTTCTGACGGAATCCAGATTGCTTACTAGAAAGCAAATTATTTTCGTTCAAATATGCGATAATTGACATAACATCGTTTTGACTAACGTAAATAAATTTAAAAAGTCCACTGATTATCCTGTCATCTGTATTTAATGTACCAAGAGAAAAGTTGAAAAAATTGGGATTTGGTTGGATTATTGGAATGTTACTAAACGTTTTGTTAAGCATATTTGGATCAACTTGGTCATCAATCTTATTACTCGATTTGCCAATTCCTATTTCAGGAATAGTATTCCATGTCTGTCTAGAATCAATTGCAGCACCAAACCGTTCGGAATAATATTCAGTGTTTGCAGTTTAGATATATTTATTAACAATAGAATTGCCCTAATTGATCTTTTTTACAAATCTATTTCATTTATATATTCTAGAATTTTTAGTAGAATGTACTTTTTGATTCAAATAAAAAATACTTACATTTTAACAACTCTACAGTTGAGTTTATATTATATTGGCGCAGTCGGTTCAAACGGACCTGCATTAGTATTAAAATTTTTAATAGTAAGAAATAAAGTTTTTGTAATTAACATTAATTAGGAAAGTGATAAAAAAATTATTTAATTATTTAATTTTAAGAAAATACTTACTAAACAAATAATATCACTGAATAAATGAATAAACTTTTGATAAAGTGATACAAAAATTTAATTTAAAAAGAAAAATTTGATAAAAATTGAAAACACCGGCTAAATAAATGCCAGAAAAGAAAAAGGCTGAATAAAATAGATAATCCTTATAAGAGGGCAGAAGTATTGAAAAAAGAAAACGATTGGGAACATTTTTTGGTAAAGTTTAGGGATAGAAATGTTGGGAAATATAAAAGCCATTTTAAGGGAAATAGAGTAACAAATATTAATGATTGCGAGAATCAAGTTGAAGCAGCACCTTTAGAAGAGAGTCCTGGAACATCTCATTCAAATTAGATTTGCCGGAATGCTTGCAACAGCCATGGTTTTGTTTTACCTGATGCCTGGACTTGTTGCACAAACTATAAAATTAAAGACAATTCTGGCTATGTCATTGTCAATCAAAGAAGTATCGCGATTCCTACTGAATATAGTAATCAGGTCGTTGAAATTAATACAACAGAGCTGGAGAAATCCTTCAATCCTTACAGTCCGCTATCATAACCAAATATTTTAATATGGCGAATCAGGATAAACAGCTTTTCATTAGGAGAAATAAACGAGAGATTTAATTCATTAGGTAGTGGTCTAAAATTTATTTTTGGATCCCTTGACAGTGAGGATAGGGACACAATAGAAGAATCTATAATTGATATAAGGAACAGAATTGATAACAACGACATGAATACAAATACTATCATTGAACACGTAAACGCTGGAAATGCACTTTTGATTAAACTAAGAAATTCAACAAATATCCTTCAAAACTCACTTGTTACTAAAATTTAGCCGACACTTTTCTCGACAACGTTGAAACCTACTTAGAGCATGTTCAAAATATTCAGATGGTGATACAATTAGCCAAGCTTGGTATCATTAATCCGAAACTTATTGAGATTGAAACTCTATCACACTTGAGTGCAGAACAGTTTGAATTAATTAAAACCCCTGTTTGCATTAAAGAAAATTAGGTATATTTTGTGTTGACTATCCCTAAAAATTTAACAACGTACCCTAGCTTTAAGATATTGCCAATTTCTGATAACGATAATCCAGACCTAGTACTTAATTTAAATGCAGATTTTGTAAAGAAAAATGAAAGAATTCTTGAGTTGGAAAACCAAAAAATTAAACCTTTATATGACTTATATTTAAGGAATTTATTAAATAACGAACTATTTAATTGTATTTTTAAAACAAACGAAGAAACAAGTATATTTTGTACTTTTTTGTACCACCCAATATGGTATTAACTAAAAACTTGCAAAAAACAACTATAAACCAGAATTGTAATGACCTAAATATATCAATTATCGGAAATAATTTATTAACTTTTAGTAATTGTAAACTTAAAATTGGATCTTTTGAATCCGAGAGCAAAATACAGTACAGTTTGCAGTAAAAGAAACGAACTATATTATTGTCGCTATTATTGTAATAATCTTAGTAATAATGGTATTACAATAAACAAAGGTCTTCAATGTTATTCGAAATAGATTTGAAAAAAAGATCAATGAGAGCATTGAAATTTCTGATGAGGGGAGGAGTGACATACATAACATACCTTTACTAAGTATGTAGCACGCGCATTTACTGCTGACGTGCAACAAGTCCAGACATCAGGTAAAACAAAACCATGGCTGTGGCAAGCATTCCGGCAATTCTAATTTGAATGAGATGTTCCGCGTTGATATATTTTGTATTAACTGGATTCTCAATTCTTTTTAAATTTGCGTTGTTGATTCTAGTTATCTTTTTGTTTTGCATATTTATCAATGGTTGGGCTTTATTATAGAACATGTTGTACGGCTTTTCTCCCGTACTAGAGTGATTGATAGTATGGTTGTAGGCAAAGATAGCTTGTTCGACGCTCATGTAATTTAGTTCCTTATATCCTGATGTATTTATTATTCGCAGTTTTTCATTCAATGTCTTATGAAACCTTTCAATGTCACCTATGCCAGTCTTACCAGTCGTAATCTCTAGAACTTTATTTAATTTTTGATACCATTACTTAATGTTCACATTGTTCGTACCCTGATCTTGATCGATTTTCAAAATTTTTGGCGGTCCAATAACACTGAACACCCTCAACAGTACTCGTTTGGTTTCTAACCAGTTCAAATTTGAAACTCTTTTTGCCATTTCGAACTTTGAATAAAGATCAATACACGTTTAATAGTTCTCTCTACTCCATTGGCAAAAACCGACAACAAATTTTTCACGAGTTTCGTATATTGGGGGCGTTAGCTTAAATAGCAACTTAAGAGTTATGTGATCAGATTTGCACAAGTTGCACAATTTACATGCATTAATGATTTTTTAGATTTCGTATACTTAGTTTGGATAATATTTTTTTTAAAAATTCTTTAACAACCTTTCTATTCCCTGGTGCATACCTTCCAAATATAGCTCCGTTATAATAGTTTTAAGCCTAGAGTATTCTATTAGGTTTTCCAATTCTTTCATTGCTCTGATCAGTACGGTATTGCCTGACTGTATTAAGTCTTTATACACGTCTTGAAAACGAAGAAAGCCTGCGTTATTTGGCATAAAAATTGCATAATTTTTTCCCACAAATGCTGCTTAATAATATTTTTAATGTCGTCACAACTCAATTCTATGTAATGTATAGTTAAACAGTATTTGAAAATACCTTTTGTTTGACAATCCCGTTAACATCATTACTAAGAAATCTCAGCTGATTTCTAAATTTATTTAATATCCTCTCGGAAATGGGAATACAATTAGCATTATCCTCTTCAGCTGAGTGAATGGTGGCCATATCATTCATCAATACGTATTCTGAAGAGGGCATCGGCGACATGGTTTTCTTTGCCTGGGATATGCTTTATGTCGAACTCAAATTCATTAAGTTTGACTTTCCATCTCTGGAGTTTGGTGTTCGCCTCCTCAAGATTATGTAGCCATTGAAGAGGCTTATGGTCACTTTTTACCAAAAATTTTCTGCCAAATAGGTATGGGCGAAAATATTTTGTTGCCCATACCAAAGCCAGAAATTCACGTTTGATGGTCGAATAATTAAGCTTATGTTTATGAGAGTTCTGCTTGCAAAACATATTGGCTTGTCTTCTTGGCTCTTAACAGCGCCAAAAGCAATATTCGAAGCATCTGTGGTTAGAGTTATATTTTTTTCATAATTCGGGTATAAAAGAATTGGTTCCCTAGTAGTCACAATCTTTATTGTTTCAACTGCATTAATATATTCTCTATTATTGTAATTTATAAAATTTCCCACTTTTAAATAGGATGTCAAAGGCTTGGTAATTCGAGCAAAGTCTCTAATGAACTTTCTGTAAAACCCAGCTAAACCCAAAAACTGTCTTATTTCTTTTTTCGTTTTTGGTATTGGATATTTAATAATGGCATTTGTATTCCTATGGTTTGGTCTAACCCCCTCAGGCGGCACCAAGTGATCTAAGAATTTGGCTTCTCGTTTCAATAACTCGTACTTGTCGAGCTGAATCTTTAAATTTGCCTTTCCCAATCTCTTGAGCACTCTGTCGAGCGATTCGACGTGCTCCTGCAGAGATGCACTAAACATTATAATATCGTCAAGGTATACTAGGCAGTGCCTCCCAACAGGGTCTCCTATCACATTATTCATCAACCTTTGGAAGGTTGATGGGGCGTTGTTGCAAGCATTCCGGCAAATCTAATTTGAATGAGATGTTCCAGGACTCTCTTCTAGAGGTGCTGCTTCAACTTGATTCTTGCAATCGTTAATATTTGTTACTCTATTACTCTTAAAATATATATTTATATATATATTTCCCAACATTTCTATTCCTAAACTTTACCAAAAAATTTTCCCCATCGTTTTCTTTTTTCAATACTTCTGTCCTCTTAAAAGGATTATCTATTTTATTAAGCCTTTTTCTTTTATTTTCTGCGTTGATATTTTTTGTATTAACTGGATTCTCAATTATTTTTAAATTTGCGTTGTTGATTCTAGTCATCTTTTTGTTTTGCATATCTATCAATGGTTGGGCTTTATTATAGAACATGTTGTACGGCTTTTCTCCCGTACTAGAGTGATTGATAGTATGGTTGTAGGCAAAGATAGCTTTTTCGACGCTCATGTAATTTAGTTCCTTATAACTTGATGTATTTATTATTCGCAGTTTTTTATTCAACGTCTTATGAAACCTTTCAATGTCACCTATGCCAGTCTTACCAGTCGTAATCTCTAAAACTATATTTAATTGTTGATACCATTACTTAATGTTCACATTGTTCGTACCCTGATCTTGATCGATTTTTAAAAGTTTTAGCGGTCCAATAACATTAAACACCCTCAACAGTGCTCGTTTCGTTTCTAACCAGTTCAAATTTAAAACTTTCTCTGCCATTTCGAACTTTGAATAAAGATCAATACTCCATTAGCAAAAAGTCGACAACAAATTTTTCACGAGTTTTGTATATTGGGGGAGTTAGCTTAAATGGCAACTTATGAGTTATGTGATCAGATTTGCACAAGTTGCACAATTCACATGCATTAATGATTTTTGAGATTTCCTTTACTTAGTTTGGATAATAATATTTTTTTGAAAATTCTTTAACAACCTTTTCTATTCCCTGGTGCATACCTTCCAAATGTAGCTCCGTTATAATAGTTTTAAGCCTAGAGTATTATTAGGTTTTCTAATTCTTTTATTGCTCTCGTCAGTACGGTATTGCCTTACTGTATTAAGTCTTTATATACGTCTTGAAAACGAAGAAAGCCTTCGTTATTTGGCATAAAAATTGCATAATTTTTTCCCACAAATGCTGCTTAATAATATTTTTAATGTCGTCACAACTCAATTCCTGTAATGTATAGTTGTAACTATATTTGAAAATACCTTTTGTTTGACAATTCCGTTAATATCATTACTAAGAAGTCTTATTTTTTATTTAATGTCCTCTCGGAGATGGGAATATAATTAGCATTATCCTCTTCAGCTGAGTGAATGGTGGCCATATCAGAGATAATATTTTCATTCATATTGCCTTCATTAATACTTGTTCGTAAGAGGGCATCGGCAACATGATTTTCTTTGCCTGGGATATGCTTTATGGCGAACTCAAATTCATTTAGTTTGACTTTCCATCTCTGGAGTTTGGTGTTCGCTTCCTCAAGATTATGTAGCCACTGAAGGGGCTTATGGTCACATTTTACCAAAAATTTTCTTGCAAATAGGTATGGGCGAAAATATTTTGTTGCCCATACCAAAGCCAGAAATTCACGTTCGATGGTCGAATAATTAAGCTTATGTTCATTGAGCGTTCTGCTTGCAAAACATATTGGCTTGTCTTCTTGGCTTTAAACAGCGCCAAAAGCAATATACGAAGCATCTGTGGTTAGAGTTAAATTTTTTTCATAATTCGGGTAGAAAATAATTGGTTCCCTAGTAATCATAATCTTTATTGTTTCAGCTGCATTAATTTATTCTCTATTATTGTAATTTATATAATTTCCCATTTTAAATAGGATGTCAAAGGCTTGGTAATTCAGGAAAAGTCTCTAATGAACTTTCTGTTAAACCCAGCTAAACCCAAAAACTGTCTTTTTTCTTTTTCCCTTTTTTGTATTGGATATTTAATAATGGCATTTGTATTCCTATGGTTTGGTCTCACCCTCTCAGGCGACACCAAGTGATCTAAGAATTTGGCTTCTCGTTTCAATAACTCGCACTTGTCGAGCTGAATCTTCAAATTTGCCTTTCCCAATCTCTTGAGCACTCTGTCGAGCGATTCAACGTGCTCCTGCAGAGATGCACTAAACATTATAATATCGTCAAGGTATACTAGGCAGTGCCTCCCTACAAGGTCTCCTATCACATTATTCATCAACCTTTGGAAGGTTGATGGGGCGTTTTTAAGCCTAAAGGGTGTTCTTAGAAATTCAAAATGACCATTTGCCGTTGAAAACGCCATTTTTTTTTTGTCAACAGGGTCCATCTGTATTTGATGGAAACCCTTGGCTAGGTCGATCGTTAAGAAGTAGAGACACCTTCCCAACTTGCCCAATATATCCTCCATATTGGGTATCTGATATCTGTCAGAAATCGTGATCTCATTTAATTTGCGGTAATCCACTACAATTAGCCATTTAGCTCTCCCTGAGGCATCGGTTGTTTTTGGGACCATCCGTATTAGTAAAGAGTAGGGAGAAGTACTGTGGCATATGATGTTCTGCCTCAACATCTCCCCTATCTGGCGGTCTACCTCTCTTCTATGGACCTCAGGATACCTATACGATTTCATGTAGACTGGGTCTTAATGAATAGTCTTAATACAGTGTTTTGTTCATGAGTAAAGGTCAAATCATCACCTTCCTCATAAAACGTATCATTGTATTTACGCAATAACTTAACTAGGGCCGCACGCTCCTTCCAATTAAGGTGATCAATCTAAAACCTATCCTTACTTTCATTGATGTCAATTTCATGTGTATTTAGTTTTTTTTTTGTGAGTTCATAGTCACTCTCACTAATGGTGTTATTTCCTATTACATATTCGAAGCCACCCAACGTACATCGATCTGTGCATTCAAAAGTCGCAGCGCATCGTAACCCAACAATCCATCTTAACTATCCGAAAAATCGTTAACATATTGCCCTATACGCACACCATGAAAAAAATTGTGCTGAATAGAATTTAAAACAACTGAGCTTGTTGCTTCTTAAAGAAATTGGTTTTGATTTTTGCTCTATTGTTGATTAGATATTTTTTCTAATAATACTAACAGATGACCCGGTATCGATAAGAAAATTAATTGGTTTATTCTCTGTATAAAGGGCTACCATCGGCAATTTTCCGAGACATGTAAATGAAAATTTGAGACGTCCTGCTCCATTGGAATAGGAGCTCCATATCGTCACTTTTTCCTTAAAATGTCTAAACCAAATCTGTCTACCTCCAATCTATATATATTCTTCTCATTCTCAGTTTCTTCACTTAAATTTATACAATTTTTAGTTTTACAAATAGCACTGTTTAACGTTTCACAAAATAACCTAACACTATTAACAAACTTTACATTATCCAACTAAGTATTCTTTATTCAAATCAAAAAGTACATTCTACTTAAAATTCTAGAAAATAAAAATGAAGTGTTTGCATTTTATTAAAATAAAAAGAAAAAATTATGAACGGAATAGTGTCACATAACAACTTAACTAATGCAGTTGCTCGCGCGCTACACACTTTGTTAAGGAATGTTATGTATGTCATTTTTATATATATACGAGGGCTGCTATATATATTTCTGGCCTGGCAATACTGAGTGCTGCCAAGTGCAATCTGACATTTCCATTGGAAAGTTTGTCATTTTTAAGCATAATCGTACTCAAAACGTTTTGGCGTACGACCATTATTTGTGTTGTTTACAGTGACTTGAAAAAATTAATATAGAAAAAAATGGAATCAACCCGTGAACATTTTCGTGCCATCATTTTTCACAACTTTCGACGTGGATTATCACGACAAGAGTTCATTGATGAACTTAAATCTTTGTATGGCGATGAAGCACCATCCTATAGCACTGTGAAAATTTGGTAAAATGAATTTAATCGCGGCCGAAGCTCGCTCAAAGACGAATTCCGTGAAGGTCGTCCAAAAACGGCTGTTGTGCCAGAGAACATTTATGCCGTGCGTGAACTCATAATGCAAGATCGAATTGCGACAGAACGAGAGATAGAGACATCCTTGGACATTTCTTCCACCAGCAACATTCAGTATTGCATGAACACCTGGCCGTAAAAAAGGTTTGTTCTCGTTGGATCCCGCACAATTTGAAAATCGCTCAAAAGAAGGCTCGTGTCGATTGTTGCAACGAAATGTTGCTAAAATACGATTGGGGTGCTTCAAAAGACGTTTATAAGATCGTCACAGGTGACGAATCATGGATCTATGCGTATGAGCCCGAAACGAAACAACAATCGACCGTGTGGGTCTTCAGAGACGAGCAAAATCTAACGAAAGTTGTTCGTGGACTAAGTACTTCGCAGCAAATGGTCGCCTGTTTCTTCGGCAAAACTGGTCATGTGGCGAGTGTTCCGCTTGAGAAACGTAGGATGGTCACTTCTGAGTGGTACACTACAATTTGTATGCCTGAAGTCATCGGAGTAATTCGAAAAACCAACAAGAGAAAGCGAATCATTGTTCACCATGACAATGCGAGCTCTCACACATCGGCTCAAACCAGAGCGTTTTTGACCGGCCAAAACGTCGAATTAATTGGTCATCCGCCATACAGCCCTGACTTGGCACCTAATGACTTCTTCTTGTTTCCGCACATCAAGAAAAAAATGTGTGGTCAACGATTTTCGTCGCCAGAAGAAGCTGTTGAAGTGTTCAAAAACCATGTTTTGGAGGTTTAAGAATCGGAGTGGAAAAAATGCTTCGACAACTGGTTTGAGCGCATGCAAAAGTGTATAAATCATGCTGGAGAATACTTTGAAAAACAATAAAACCATTTTTGATTATAAATATTCCCATTTTCACTATTAGGCCAGAAATATATAGAGCAGCCCTCGTATATATATATATAAGGCCCTAACTCACACTTTTTCCTAAATTAATTTTTTTTGTGATTCCAATGCATTTAACGCAAATACATCTTCTCACAAAAATTTAAGGCAATTTTATCAAAATTAGCGGTTATTCAAGTAATTTTCTAAAAAGCCCTAACTTATTTCTAAAAAAATATATATTTTTAAAGCCCTATCTCGCCGTTGTGACGTTGCATCGAGTTTTCTTAAATTATGCAATAAAGAATAAGCAAATCGTTTTTTTTTATATTGTGATACAATATTATAACGTTACTTTGAACTTATTATTGCAGTACATATTACAAACCTCTGCGACGGGCAGTCATCTTGACGTGATGCAGAGGCTTAAGTGTAGTGATCCGTGTAGGCCGTGCTGGTCCGGATACCCATGCCAGAGGGGCTCATGGTGAGTGCGAAACTAAGAACTACCCCCCCCCTCAGTGTCTGATAGCGTCTGTTTCCCCGATGGGGCGGCTATCAGCTACCCTGCACCGAATGTTTTCCCTTTCAATGAGACTGGGCATTCTGTCAGGGTACGTCCGTTTTTCTGGGTCAGCTAGATCCACCATCCACTGTCCGAAATCCACGAGCGTCTGCTCACCATACTGGTGCGGCTTAGCGGTCTGCCTAGTCCACCCTAGGCAGCGTCTACATTTGCAGTATGTATAAAATGCAACAAAAACCCACCCCATGAAATGGAAAAGAAAACTAAATGCCCCATGAATCCAATCGGGGGCTTCATAATCTCCGGAGACCCTATTCCCGCGGTGGCGATTTCAGGCCGCGGTGAATCGAATGCGACTGAGGTCCAGGCTAGACAGGTTGGAACGCCAGGCCTGACTGGTGTCACAGGAAACGCAGGAGGAAACTCTGGGAAACCAGGGTCATCCAAATGCGCACGAACTGCACAAAATTGTACACAAAAAGGCAGCGAAGTGCCTCTGGATTTCACTCCAAGCACTTCCAAAGCAGACAAGGTCCGTGCCGCCAAGGCTAAAACCCCTGCTTCGGGCGCTGTAGGAACACAGCAAGGTTCCACAGCTAACCCAGTGCCGATTGTGAGCACCTCCCCCGCCATTAAGGTAACTGCGAACAAGATTTCGGGTTCCCAAGCTGTGCCCCCAGCCGTAAAAGGCAAAACAGTTCCCCCACGGCACGCCCCACCTGCCAGAAGGGCCTTTTTAAAACGGCGTGCTGCCGAGAAATGCGTGGATCAGTTAGGCAAAAAGCCATCTGAGTCCCTCACGAAGGAGGAATCTACCTCGCTAAAATGGGCAAGACTTTATCTAGCTGGCCTGCAAAAGCCCCCTTCTACATCCACGGATGGGCCTAAACGGCAAAGATCTGAGGAGAAGGCTCAAGCGCAGAGTCAGCAGCCCGCTACAAAGCGTCCAAAGTATAAATCTATGGACAGGAGCTTTAGTGAGGTTGTAAAGGGTAACCTGGTACGCGCCGTCATTGACAGAAATGACGCAGATAGTTCCATCTTCCATGCTAACTGCGAGGTGGTACGCAAAAAGTTAATGGGAGTGTTTTGGAGGGTCATTAAAGACAACCCAGGACCCTTTCCTCAATGCGATGATGCCTGTTGGTTTCGTGGACGTGTCAAACTCATGGCATGTTCAAACGAGCGTTCGGTTATGCTGTTAAAGCAGGCCGCCGCTCTTTTGGAAGGCCTATGGGAAAGAGCGAAGCTTGACTTGGTACCTCTTGAAGAGATACCCCGCAGGCCTAGAGCCACGGCACGAATACCGGACGAACCTGCTAAACCTAAGGATATAATGGAGCTCATTGGGGGAGGAAATCCTGAACTACCAACCAGTGACTGGAAGGTAGCAAAGGTTTTTGAACCTGAGGGTTCATCCAGACGGATTGTTGTCCTGCTGAGTCGGGAATCGCTGGCGCCGCTTCGGGAGAGACGAGGAAGGATCTATTACGGTTTCGAAACGATCCTTCTTCGTGTCTATCGAGGCGACGACAGGGGTAACCTGACTCCGGAGGATGATGAGCCTACTCCGGGAAATGTGGTGAACGAGAAGACTGCCAGTCTGATCTCCGAGGAAGGCACCCTATCAAACTCTGAGTTTGTGGGTGAATTCTTTGAGAGAATGGACGAGGCAGTTGACGAGGACGCCCTCTTGGATTCGGACCAAGATGACGCCAACTTCACAATCGTATCCGCAAACAGGGATGGTGAAGGTGACTCAAGTAAACCTTCACCACTCTAAAGCAGCTTCCGCTGCACTACTTCTCCGCATCTCAGAGAAAGGGGAGGAGGTCGTTTTAGCCCAGGAACTATGGCTCCATCGAGGCAGGGTTTGCGGGCTTGGTGTTAGAGGCTTTAAACTGCTATATATGAATGGTCCAGGTAAGATCAGATCATGCATAGTGGCTAAGAGCAATTTGAATATCTTCATTCTCTCTGATTACAGTGATGAAGATACGGTAGCAGCTGCCTGGGAGACAAACGGTGGTACAGTTATAATAGTCTCCAGCTATATGGCGCATGAATGAGAAGCACCACCACCAATGTTTCGCAAGGTGGTCAAGATGGCAGCCACACGGAACTTGCCGGTTACTATTGAAGCAGATGCCAATGCACACCATGTTATGTGGGGTAGCTCGGATTCCAATACAAGGGGTGAGTCTCTTTTTGATTTCATTCTTTGCAATAATTTAGACGTTGTAAACATTGGGTCAGAGCCCACTTTTGTTGTAGCAAATAGAAGGGAGGTTCTTGACATTACGCTAGTTAGTGCTAAGCATTCAGATTTGATTAGGGCATGGAGGGGGTCTAGTGACTGCTCGTTCTCTGATCATAGGTATATTGAATTTGATGTAGTGATTCGGGTATATGGGGTTATTCCCCGACGGAACAGAAGGAAAACGGACTGGAAACGTCAACGCTCCCTTCTTTCTGGTTTTCTTTCGAGCCCACCGAAAATAGAAAATCGGCGGGACATTGAATCCGCGGTGAATGCACTTACCAGTGCGTTTGAGCGCGCGACTTCGGAATCTTGCAGATTAAATATCTGCCGTGGAAAGAGCAAACCACCCTGGTGGAACTCGGATATTGCGGAGGAACGAAAAGTCTCCCGTAGGCTCTTCAATGAGGCTAAAAGATCAGGAAACTGGTCTGCTTATAAATCCTCAGTGAATAGGTTCAAGAATATGGTAAGAAATGCGAAGCAAAAGTCTTGGAGATCTTTCTGCAGTGGAGTAGAGGGCTCCTCCGAGACGAGCAGACTTCGTAGGATTCTATCGGCAACGCCCATTGTCCCTGGTTTCATTTGGACCTTGAGTGCACAGGAGATCCTTGAGGTTCTCATGAAGACTCACTTTCCGGGCTGCGCTCCCTTTAGTGGAGAAGACTCAGCCTCTCTTGACTACCGTGCATCAGTTCCCTTCCCTATAAATAGGGAGGGACTCATGTGGGTCTTGGGTAGTTTTGACCCGTTTAAATCAGCGGGGCCTGACGGCATTATACCGGCTGATTTGCAGCATAATGCGGATATTGTTATACCATGGTTAATCCCGATATACACAGCATGTATCACATGGGGGTATATCCCTGAACCGTGGACTTTTTGCTCTGTAGTCTTCATTCCCAAGGGAGGGAAGACTTCGCATACTGAACCAAAGGACTTTAGACCTATAAGTCTATCCTCCTTCCTTTTGAAAACTCTGGAACGGATAATTGACCTTCACTTGAGGAGGACGATTAATCCGGACCGACTCTCCGCCTGTCAGCACGCGTATGTCAAGGGCAGATCTGTTGAGACGGCACTACACACGCTTGTGGGATGCATAGAGAAATCCCTAGAGCATAAGGAATATGCATTGGTTGCCTTTCTAGATATAGAAGGGGCCTTCAACAATGTGAAACCGGAGGCCATCACAATGGCCCTGGAGGGACTGAACGTAAGTCGGTCGATTATAAACTTTGTATGGAATCTATTGACAAATAGGGTCATTACTTCCAGCATGGGGCTAGCTACCATATACAGGGTAGCTAAGCGCGGTACACCACAAGGGGGGGTATTATCTCCCCTTCTCTGGAACCTCGCCATGAATGCATTACTGACAGAAATGGACTGCAAGGGGTTCAGGACTGTGGCATAGGCGGATGACGTAGCGGTTGCAGTGTTGGGAAAATATCCCGACACGCTATCGCAACGCCTACAATCGGCGCTGGGCTGCGTCAGTAGGTGGTGTACTGAGAGTGGGCTTAGCGCGAACGCTCGGAAAACGGAACTTGTGCCCTTCACGAGAAGAAACAAGATTCCTGCCTTTCCGCTACCACTCCTTAATGGAGTGGAGCTTGGGTTGTCTGACAGAGCGCAGTATCTAGGTATTATCCTGGACTCGAAACTGTCATGGACCCCGTAATGTCCGTTTTCGGGCGGATAGGACCTCAGTGGCCTTGTATGTGTGTAGAAGGGCCATAGGCAAACACTGGGGTATTAATCCCAGGACGTCGTACTGGCTCTTTGACACGGTGATAAATCCCATACTGATGTATGGGGTCCTCGTATGGTGGACCGCACTGGGCAAACTGACGAACTGCAGTATATTGAACAAGATACTGCGCACCTCGGCCTTGATGGTCACTGGTGCAATACGCACCACCCCGTCGTGGGCCCTTTTTACAATGCTACACTAGTTACCGGTCGATTTCATGGCCAAGCAATTGGCCATGAACTCGGCGGTCAGACTGGATTCAGCGGCGGCGTGGAGGTCGGGAGACTTTGGACATGCGACCATCCTGGGCCATTCCTCGGTTATTCCCGACAACATCGATTACTACACTCCCACCCCCATGTCTGACATTGATTTTGTGGTATCAACGTCAGGCACGTCGAGTATGTCTCGTGGGGATGTGCTTGATGTCTATACTGACGGGTCAAAGTCGGACACGGCGGTCGGGGAGTCGTCTTCATTCCTAGATTTCGGATCAGGATGAGGTTCAGGCTCAATGATCAATGTAGCGTGGTACAGGCTGAGATCTCAGCCATTAGAAGGGCGACTTGCTGGATGAGGTACCACAGGATATTCGGAGAGAATATCCGGATTTATACTGACAGCAAGGCGGCGATTAACTCCCTATCAGGTGTCTATACGACATCCAGATTGGTTCGTGAATGCCGGACATCTCTCAACGAGATGGCGAGACATTCTAACCTGGAACTGTTTTGGGTGCCAGCTCATTCGGTCATACCCGGAAATATGGTTGCGGACGAACTCGCCAGACTTGGATCCCGGTTAGAAGACCGAGTAATAGATCCACTGGTGGAGGTCCCATTGAACTGCTGTAAGGCTTTACTTCGGCAGGAACTCTTTAGGGCTGCACAGTCTAGGTGGTCTGAAGAGGTTACCTGCAGGGTCTCGAGGACACTGTGGCCTCAGTACGATAGTGGGAGATCCGCAAGTTTACTGAGGTTTCCTCGGGGGCAGCTGGGCACACTGGTGGCTGTGCTGACAGGGCACTGCGTCATTGGTGCCCACGCTAGGAGACTGAATCTTCCTCATCATGACTACTGTAGGAGTTGTCAAGATGAGGAAGAGGAGGAAACGGTGGAGCATTTGCTCTGCCACTGTCCGGCTTTTTCTAGGAATAGAGCGGCTATTTTTGGCAGTCGGAGACTGCTGAATCTTGCAGACTTGTCTGTATGCGATGCTGCTAGGATAAACTCGTTTATCCGGTCCTCGGGGTGGTTTGGATGTGGATCTTTTTGATGGTGCCGTAGGGACCTCAATCTGATCCCAACACATCCTGTTTCCAGGCAACACAATGGGACCTTTGGGACCCAAGTGAGTCGGTCTCTCTTTTTGCGCCGATGGCCTGTGCAACCTAACCTAACCTAACCCTACATATTACAAAACAACAAAAACCACAAGATAAATGTTTTTTTGGAAAAGGAATTAAAAAAATAATTTAATAAATGTAGTTGGAATTGATTTTTGTAATTCACTCCATCAGAAGAACAGTTTTCTTTTAGTTGTGTAGATCAGTATATTTTGCTTTATATGTTCAGTTATAATCACTTTTAAATTAATAAGAAAATAAAATATAAAAATCAAATTAACATGGAAAATATAGATGAAAATTGTCAATCTGACGAGGAATATTCAAATATTAGTGATTTCGAGTGCTACCAAACCAGAAGCAAAACAAATATAAATCAGAAAAAACGAATGAAAGGAGAAACATATGCAAACACTTCCAAGGGGTCTTCCTCGCAAATTTCCCCAAGACATTTTGGGTCGCCGTGTCAGTCAAAGTACTGCGAAAAAAGTACGTTGAGATATTGCTCATTATTTAACGAGTTTATAACAAAAGAAATTTTTACTGCGTTTTGCCAGATGACGTGGGAACAAAAGCGTATATATATTGTTAACCTTGTCAGCTTAGCAGAGCGCAAACGCGTTTCATCTGGAAGTTCTAGGCGGACGCAGTTAATCGCATATTTTTTAAACAAAAATTCGAACCGACTGCAAGTATGTCGTCGTATGTTCGTTTTGACATTGCAAATTATGTTGAATTTGCACTGTCTCAAGGCCTCATTGAAACCTTCACACAGAGTCAGATCTGATTGGCCTTGAGCACATTGCAAAAATTGCTGAATTGACATTAGGATTAAAAGAAAATATGGTGAGAAATTGGATTAGAAAAAGTAAGAAACATGGCACACAGCTGAGTTCATGCAAAAGGAAAAGTTTGCACATACAAAAGAAGTGATGTTCCATAAGGGGCCAACGAAATCACATAAAACTTAATTTTTTAGAAAATTGGTTAACAAGGTTACCAAAGGTAGAACCTCATTATTGCAGACGCGATTTAACAAAACTGTACTTTGAAACTGTTTTTTCCTCATACAAAAAAGTTTTACCTAAGTGAGTGTGAAACAAGCGTAGAAAACAAAGATATGAATTTGTCTTATACTGTTGTAGTCGAAACAATAAAAAAGTTAAACTACCCTTTTTTCAAACCTAAAAAAGATGAGTGATATGTTTGCGTTTCATTCAGAAATAAAAATGTGGCAAAAATTTTGTACGAACAACATAGAGAAGAAATAGAAAAGATGCGGGAAGAAAAACGTTTAGATATAGAAAATGCTAAAATGGGGTTGTGTGCGGTGGTTTATATGGAAATGCAAGCATTAAAATTAGTACCACAATTAAATGCCAATTCGGCATACTACAAAATGAAACTACAAATTCACAATCTTCTAACACACCAATCGGACAATTTTGTATGGGATGAAACGGCAGGAAACCATACTGCTTCGGTTTTCACAACATACATTATAAAGCACTTAAGAGATTTTTTAGATAGATCTCCAGATATTCACCACATTATTATTTATTCAGACGGTTGCTTTTATCAAAATCGCAACGTTACGTTATCTAATGCTATTCTCTACTTTTGTGAAGAACGAAATGTAACTATTGAACAAAACTACTTAGTTATTGGGATACACAGATAGAGTGCCATGCAACCTATTCTCTTATCAAAGGAAAAACAAACAAATAAATTTGCCGTCGCAGTTTGTGCAAATTATTAAAGAAACCAGGAAATATCCAAAAGGTCTAGAAGCACACCATTTGGATTACACGTTTTTCTTAGATTTTGAAAAACTTACGAAGCGATATTTGTCAATTCGACCAGGTAATAAGAGAAATATTGTGCATTTTTTATTTTAATTAATTAAACTTTAGGAAAAAAGACAGGTGATGATACTGTAAAATGTTGCGTGCTCTTGCTTACGATTCTTCAGGGCTCATATATTTTAAAATAAATATTACAGACGAATATGAGCTTTTTCCACATAGAACAAAAGCTTGCATAAAACGCATCATTCCAGCACGGCTGTATAAAGCAAAAATAGCAATTTCGAAAAAGAAATGGGAGCATTTGCAAGATCTAAAAAAGCTAATTCCTATAGACTGCCACTACTTTTATTTTTATAATAACCTGCATTTAAGAAAACGTCAATTTTTGTCAACTACAATTTTAAATGTGTTTTTACCTTCTCCTGTAAAGTTTCAAATATGCGAGTTAGGGCCTTTCTACATGAGACCAACGATATATATATATATATATATATATATATATATATATATATATATATCTATATATATATATAAACTGTTTTTTTTAGAGTTTGTTCTTATGGTCGAGTTGATGGACGTGATAGATCGTGACTTTTGACTTTTCATGCCAACATGTGATTTTGTGCATATAAAAAATCCAAATTGATTTAAAAGATTTGATATATAGTGCATAGAAAGGCTTAGATTAAGCCCAGGTAACGCGGGGTATAATAAGCTAGTATATTAACATACATTTATTTTGTTTGAACTAATTTTAGTGCATTAATTAATTGCTTACACAATTGTTATTTTTATTTTTTTTTTCAATTACACATTTCTTTTATTTAATTAATTGTGCTACTTTTGTTTATCGCTTACATAGCATTTCAAAGTTCATTAACCATTGATACTAATTTTTTTTACATTAACACCATGTAAAAATTTTTTGTGTTAAGTTTAGCAATTTATTCGTTTGTCATTATTCATAAGCTAAGCATTTTATTATTATTAATTTTAAATAAAATAACGTAAAAAATTAAGATGAATTAGTCATATTTTAGTAATCAAAACAATTGTGTTTCATATCTAACGGCTTCCTTCAAGTTACAAATTCTTGTTAATACATACATATGTATAATAAAACATAACGGGGTCATTTCTGTACATAAAATATTTTTTTTCAAATTTTGTTGTTGATGTAGATGGTAATCAATATAGAATACAAAATACCTATTTTGGTAATTTCTGTCTGTCTGTCTTCGCATCACGTAAAAACTGCAAAATGGATTTAAATAAAATTTTGTGAGAAGGTCCCTTAAAACCTTGGTTTAAATATAGAATACTTTTTTTTATAAAAATGTGTCATTTCGTAGAGAAACTTGAGATGCATATGTGATAGCACCCAGTTTTTCCGGTGTAATGGTACTAGTTGTCAGTACATTTTATTTTCATAAATATAGAATTTTTAACACTGTTTACAAAACTCGACACGAAAGAGAATTAAAAATGATACGCGGACGAAGTCCTGGGTACGCCTAGTAAGGAATATAATTGCGATTTAGTGTCAGTTCGAATATAAGTGTTTAAATTGACTAACACTAAATCCTTTTGTCAAGTAACGTACGATACACACGAATAATTGTATATAAAACTAGCTTGGATCTAAAAGGCAACACCAAAGTGCGTAAGTACAAAATTTGATTGGATTTGCACTTTCAAAAATAGTATACAACGTTTTATTTAATTAATTTATAAAATTATTAGTTGATTTTTTAATTATATGTATGTTCTTTCGTAAAATCTGTATTTTTTTTTTTCTTCATCAACAGTGTTTGTACTAGTATTGCTCGGCTCTTTCTTTTTAACTCGATTTTTAAAGGAATTTTATTCAGTAACCTGCATGACCTTATTTTAAGATAGGATATTACTTTAGTTATCAGTATTGTACAAACACGGGATATTATGTTTAATAGAGTTTAAATTGGTCGCTGTATTTGTTGACCGCGAATATTAAACTCGGTTACAAAGTATTGAATTTTTTATTATATGAAACAATAATTCCATGTTTTAATTGTCGAGAGGTTGTCTAGGCTGATTTTACCGCTGCAGTCCAATTAAACCAGGGGTTCTCTGAAGCCTAAGTAAACATTTTGTTTTTAAAGAAGCAGTTCTGGTTTATAATTTAATAAATATTAAGATTATTGTGTAAGAGGCTAGTAGAAGATTAAAACAATATTTTTTAAGACCACGTCGATTTTTCGTTAGGTTTGTCTTTAAAATTAAAAATATATTAAAGTAGTAGGTATTTCTTAGAAGCAATAATTAGTACTGTCACTCGAAAGAAACGAAGTTACTTTTCCACTGCAATATAAAATACTAAAAACCACATAATATTGAAAGCTATGTTATCTACCAAAAACAAAAATTACAAGAAACCTTCTACTTATAGAGGTAGACAAATAAAAATTATCATCAAGAAGAAGAAAATGGAATTGTAAATTTATATACACTCAAAAACATTCCTTTAAAATTTTTACAGTTATTCTTCGTATATTTTCGCTATCACGATTGAAGTATTTTTTATTCAGAAAAAAAACACTGAAAACGCATAAGCATATAACTGAACTGAAAAAGCCTTCAATAATAAAATGGCTAATATAATATACACTTAAGTCTTTAAATTAATTAAAAGAATAACGCAAGATTATTTTAAGTTTCTTTCTTATTTTCAGAATAAGAGGCTTTTAAGCACTTATTAATTTACATGACTTATGGTACTGAAATCACGTAACTGTTTATTGTCGCCAGCAAAAATAGAAATTAGTTTAATTGGACTGCACGGCAAAATCAGCCTAGAGAACAAACTTTCGCCTTTTTGCTTTGCTGTCTCTAAAATAATCATTCTCATATGCACACATGTATTCTATTTTTGAAATCTTGCAGTCGGTAGTTGCTTGGGGAAAGTGTTTACAGCTTTACTGTCGTGTGTACGCCTAGCTTGTTGTGGCGAATGTGTTTAATGCTTTAGATACGAAACCAACCCCAGCAAGAAATGCTTGACAGAAACTAATACCAACACAATTTGTACACTAACACATTTGCAACAATTTTGTATTGAACAGTGTTACCGTTGTAGTATTTTTGGTACTGAATTGGGATGATTTTTTTTTTTAATAGACTAAAACTTATTTTTCGCTTGAGTTTATAGATAATAGTGCAGCAAACTATAAAATACAGCTTACAAAATGTTTTTTAATTAAAATTGTGTAAAAGGTCAGACAAAATATTTATTAAATTTGTTGTAAAAAGTTAGCCGGTTTTAAGGAATTTTTGTAATTTTACAAAGAAAAAATAGGAAGAGAAATTTCTAGTCAGTTGCAACGTTTTTTTGCCGCAAACAAAAAAATCATATGCAAGAATGAAACAACTAATATATGTTTTATTTCGTGACGTTAAGAAAATTGCGCATTTATCAAGTAAATATAAAAGTGGTAAGGTGAATTATTAAAAGCAAAAATTAAAAAAAAATAAAGAAAAAACAGAGAATTTAAGGTAAATATACTAGTTCAATGTGGAATTAAAAACGTAAGTTGCATTTGGGATTGCAAGCAGTTGAAGTGCCGAGATTGTATCCAATGAACCTGACACCGGAAACCCAAAACTTCACAGGCATGTTGCGGTTATTTGAAACCGCCACAGCCTTCAAAGAGTTAGATTCTAGTTGGAAGAACTTATGAAGCCTTTAAATCCAAAATTGTAAGTTGTTTTTTAATGTGTAAACATTTTCCTTATTTGCTTTAATTAATGTATTTCTCTGATTTTATTTGGTAGAAATACTCAAGATGTGTGCCTCAACATTATCGTCGTCCAAAAGTGATGGGAAATATAAATGTTAATTAAAACGTCACAAAGATTATATTGGTTTAAAGTATTTTTCCACTTAAGGGAAGGCCCTTTCAAGATTAGGTCCAGGGTCAAAAGGAAAGCTTAACCGTTTTTGGAAAACATGAGAAAAGTATATGTGAGTATAAAATTATAATTTATTTTAAATTTAAAGAAGTTTTGCAATTCGTGTCGCCTAAAAATTTTGATTGGACTGCAAGGTGGTCATCAAAAAGGTTGAGAAATCCGTCTGTCGGCTGACTGGGAAGACTTACGACTCAAAACTTGATGAAGTCGCCAGCATGCTCCCTTTGCAGAACCTTCTAGCGATGAAAGAGTTGGAGAGAAAGTTGGAGGAGTCGCCAGGTTTCATAGTAAATAGTAAAGAACCTTAGTTCATGCTTAAAGTATTTGATTAATCTTACATATGTTTTTAGACATCACTTTTACATTTGATTAAGGGGACATCGCAGGATGTCAGTTCTGTGATGCGCTCAATTTTTAATGACGACCTAATCGAAAAAATATAATTGGGTTTGAAGGTGGGACAAGCAAGCCCTCTCAAAGCTCTCTTTGGTTATTAACTCCCCGCGAGGTAAGTACTACAGATTAGTCAATCAAAAAGTTATTTGTTTATTGCGTATTAAATTATTTATACATAAATGTATCTCTTGTTTTACTTTAAGGTGTTTTCCAATAGCAAGGGGCGCTAGATTTTGGAAAAAGTGTGAAGAAGTCTGTAGAGCGAAGCCACCACAGACTACAACAAAAATAAATATATTATAAAAAAGATAAAAATTAAGTATTTAATTATAAATGAAGTTGTTTAGATATTAAAATATTATTTAGATATTAAAAAAGTAACATTATGTATTTGAAATATTAAATTTTGTTTTATTAAAAAAAGTTCGATTTTTCAATTGAGGGTATATACATCAATTGTGATGGATATATCCATCAAGTGTGACCTGTCAACTGTGACTGGTATATCCATCAAACGTGATGAAAACTTCTGTCACCACTAAATAGCAAAATGCTGTAGAGTAAGCAGTGCAGATTAATGTATCTCATAATGGAAAGAATTCATTAGTTAGAGAGAGATGCAAAATCACATGTACACAAAAGTTTCCATCAAGTTTTTCACTTTTCCTTTAAGAATGTGATAGAAACTTTGTTCTACGCGATAATGGATATTTCCATCATCAGTGATTGTCATTTGATGGATCAAATGATGGTTTTTTACTGATATCTTTCCAGTATATCAATATTTAATTTGCTTGAGGTATGAAGTACATTGCATTCCATACGACCAAACTAGTTTTAGGATGGCTTTATATATCCTTTTTTAATTATTAAAATTAAATTCTGATTCTTGTCCCAGTAGCCAGTATAATTTACGAGTTTTTATTTAAAGTGGTTGGCTTCTAGCTTTTGTATGTAGCTTCCACATTAATCGCCTATCTAACGTTATTCCAAGGTGTTTAATTTTATTTTGTTTTGAAATTTCTTCTCCATTTATACACAATAAAAGAAAATCTTGTCTTCTTAATGTGAGCGTGATGTGTCTGGACTTATCACAGTTTACTTTTATATTCCACTCTTTAAGTCATTTTTCAAGACGGTTAATCTTAATATGTACAAGGGTCGAGGCCTGCATATGTAGCTATAGTGACATCATTGGTTGACGGCATATCTTCTGTTAAAATGGGGACAATATTGGCCCAAGTACACTACCTTGCGGAATTCAAGCTTTGATTTCAAATATATCTGATCTAAACTCTTATAAAAAAACTGTCTTTGAGAGAGATAGCTCCTAAGAACTAAATAATATGGAGCTGGTAAAACTTTATTTATTTTAAAAAGCAAACATGATGCCATACTCTGTCGAAAGCTTGTTGTATATTAAGAAAAGAAAACGGCAGAACAATAACGTTTACTCTCAAGTGAATCCATTATCATATTTATGGTTCTTAAATCCAAACTGATGATCAAAAACTATGTTTTCATTTTCTAACACTGGCAGCAATCTTTTAAACATTTTTTTTTTTAATATTTTAGAAAACATTGAAAGCAAATTTATTGGTCTGTGTAATGATAACAAATTTTCAAGTTTATTTGGTTTTGAAATCATGATTATTTCGGCACACTTCCATTGTGCTGGAAAATGATTTAATATTAATATTGAGTTAAAAATTACTGTTAAAAATTTTATACTTTTTTAAGTGAACTTGTTGACAACATAGGTATTATTTTTGTCATATGCGGGAGATTTCTTCATGTTAAATACTTTTATCTCAGATTGCACTTCATAAGATGAGATATGTTTTAAGGGAAAATACATTTGTCATGGTGAGTCTAGAAATTCTGGAATTTGATTATTTTCTTCAGCGCTTTTAAATTTATATGGCTGAAATATATATGTTAACTAATGGGCAAAGCCGTCCGAGGTGGTTTTGATTGATTTACACCAACTTTTTTATAGTATACATGGCTATTACGTTTTACTGGTCTCTTCAAATGAAATTCCATAGTGATATTCATCATATTGGAGTTGTTGATCTTTTCGATAAATTTTTCGGTAGCTCTGTTTTTGTATTCGCAGAGCAGAGTTTTAAGTTCCTTTCAAGCTTTATTGAACAGTTGCTTGTAATGAGCATTTCTGCTAAGGTGCCAGTTTCTTCTTAAAATCCTTTTTTCTATAACGAATTCACTTATTCCTTTGATATTTAAATTTTTTGAGTCAGTACATTTTCTGGTACAGAGAGTTTGCCTAGGCCGAGTTCGTGTCCATTTTTCAATCGAATTTACAAATTTATATTTTGATCGAGATGATATTTAAAAGATTGAATATCAGTATTAGGTGTTAGAATGGTGTTGTGTTGTTTTTATTGAAAAAAGTTGAATAATATTGCAAAATCTAACAAATCCGGAATTTGAGATGGCCAATAAGTTGGTATTGCTGTGGAAAGTATTGAAAAATTCGTATTTCTAATGCACTTGTATAACCCTCTTTCTTTTGAATTTGTGAGCCTTAAGCCTCACCAAGGATGCTTGGCGTTTTAAACACCTCCTACGATAAATTTTTGACCCAATAATTTGGGAAAGTCTTTGTAATCATTGCATAATATATGTAATATGCTTTGGAGGGAAATATATAGAGAATATAATTATGTTACCATCGTTTAATTTTTATACAATTTTAGTTGCTTACAGAAATGCTTTTTTAACCTCAGACATTATTTTATATTTAATAGCCGATTTTATTAAAATAAATGAACCGGCAGGAGCACGATTACTGGGTGGTTGGCATTAATTAAATCAAAGCCTTTAGTATAGAAGAAGGATCTACTTGAAAAATGAGTTTCTGATGCTAAAATTATATCAATATAATTTGTGTTAAGAACTTTAATTTCACGTACTCGTATGTGATTGGAATGTCCATTAGCATTACATGCTTCTATTAAAAAATTTACTTGCATAATTTTGTTAAAAAAATAGAGTAGAGAGGTGTTGGTTTCTATTTGATTCTCTAACAAAACTTCTATTCTTTGAGCAAAACTAGACGACGCGGTTTGAGAATATGAATTATGATTTGCGTTCCATTTATCTCGTTTGTTGTTTTTTAATTAATTTTATTTATATTGGAGAATTTGGCAGTTGATATGGAACTCGGGTTCTTGATTATAACTATGAATACTATTTTGTTTTCTTTTTAAATTCCTCCATATACTTAAAATCCTTTATAACTGGCTGTATGCTTAGGTAAGCAGTTGGAACATCGTGGTGTAGTATTTAGTTCCTTTTTACAGCCAGCTGTTGGGTAATTCAAACTACATTTTACACATTTAAATAATTTCCTATACTGTAATGGCCAAATAGTTAGCATCAGCATTGTACTATATCGTTGTTTTTTAAAAGTGGTTCTATTTTAACTACTGCATTAAACAAGTATTTTCATTAAATATATATTTTTATTGTTATTTACGGGCTCTAAATCAACAAAGAAAATAGATAGAGAGATTCCTGTAACTCTACTTCGTACATTTGCAACATTTCTACCTTTGTGGTCTATTTTCTTGATTTCTGCTTCGATTCATTCGATTGGATTTGAAAGGTGGAAATTTTTAACAACTACACGGGAAGCTCTTTCTTGTTTCTTTTGATAAGTATCGAAATTTATTTTATTTTTATTAGGATATTTAATGATCATTCTCTAGGCGCTAAATGATTTTACCATTACTGTAACTTATCCAACTCTTAAGGACTTACATGATAATTCAATAGTCTTGACTACTTTTGAAAAACTATTAATCATAGACTTAATATCATCTACGTCGAGTGGTGCACTAGTACTTGCACCATTGTTTGTTG
Organism: Cistogaster globosa; assembly: GCA_937654795.1. NCBI lineage: Eukaryota > Metazoa > Arthropoda > Insecta > Diptera > Tachinidae > Cistogaster > Cistogaster globosa. The sequence continues at coordinate 52,183,332 of OW569407.1, forward strand.
CTGTTTACGTAGTTGTATATTAAGTGGGTTTGTAATACGCCTTTTTGAAAAATTTACTACTTGCTAGTGTTCACTGTCACTAGATTCACTTTTATGGCTGCTACTACCTATGCTGCTAGATTGCAGTGAATTAGTGGTGAAGCCATTTTGTTGCTTTTTTTATAATTTTCTTTATCAAAACAAATGCATTAACTTTGATATTGCTATTTACATACAAACCATGTAAAAAGTTTTTGTATATTTTTTATTTTTGAATAACAAAGGAATTAAATTGTTTTTTATTATTATTAGAAATATTTTGTAAAAGTTGTTTAACACAGTAACGTCTTCACGGTACCACGATCAAAAATAGACTATTGTTACCAGCTCTTTTTGAAAAACTATAGATAATATCTTATTTTCTTAATGCAGTCATATTTTTATCGTAGATAAAAAAGTTCAAAAATTAACGATTGAAAATAAGAAACTGTAAAACTAAAATTTTAACTGAAAATTAACTAAATTCTTACTTATATATAAAATCAAAAGCTAGCCGTTTTAATGTCTGAAAAGTGCTTACAAAAGTGAGTTTTATCAGTCTTCACCCTAGGCGGCGAGTAGGGGGGAGCGAAAGTATAAATGTTTACGACACGTTCATTATGCTCATAGCTCGGGTAGGGTTGATGCTGGACAACACCAAGTTGTGTATGAAGAGCGATTTTCCTTCCTATGCTTATTATTATTAATGTTTAGTAAGTTTGTACTGAAAAAAATTTCTGGGTTACAATTATAATAAAATGTCATATTGTTTTACATGAACAAACAAAAAACCTTGAATATCTTGAGCTTGATTTAATAAATAGTTAAAAGCGTGTTTTTTGATGGCTTGTGTTAAAAGACATCAATAAAATAAAATAAAATTGTGTATATATATATATATTCTTACCTCTTGGGTTGATAATACGTTGTGAGGTCGTACTATGGAGTGAAGCGTCTGTTTTAACTCTAACGAGCACATTGACAAGTTTGAGCTTTCAGCTACGCACTGGAATGAGGCAGACAAAAAGTTTTCTAATAATTTTGTTTCTAACACCTGTTTGTTGGAATTACTTACCCTATTAACGCCAGCGTCTAATAGTGCATTCAGTACATCATCTTTTTCTGAAATGCTATTAAATAATAAGAACAATTAAAATCCATTACAATTATTTTTAGATGTAAAATTTTTATCTTGAGTAGAACTCCCATCAATATGAAAATTTATTATTCGGAATCTTTTTTATATTAATTTACTTAAATCGTGCTTGATTCCTTTATATATAAATATTTCATGATATTTTTATGAAATATTTATTATTTAAAACCCCAAAATAAAATGTATTTCTGCGGGGAAATCAAATCAATATGGCCATTTCGCTACTGCTCATATAGCTCATCATGGATTCCACCCAAATTTTGTATTCAAAACTAGAAAGTTTTATATATAATACCAAGTTGATTAAATACAGGAAACATTCAGGAACTATTTTTATTTCTTCTTCCATTTTTCTAAATAAGGGTTCCCTTTGGAAACCAGTTTTTTTTTGTAAAGTTTATTTCTTAACAATAACAAATTCATTTATACAATGTCCCTAAATCGAGAGCTCTAGTATTATAAACTAACATACATAATAATTTGCTTTTAACAAAAAAAAAAAAAAAAAAATAACCATGTTTATATATTAACATAAAGTTAGTATAATTTTATATGATATATCATATTCATTATGATTATAAAAACATTATTTTTATATAAAAAAAAAATAATAATAATAATAAAAACAAAGGAAACACGAAAACCGAAAAAATAATCAAGTCAAAGGGGTAAAAAAAAAAATAATCGAAAAACTTTATCTTGGTAGCCACCAAAACATTTTGTCATTAGATTTTTGTGCTAATTTTAGGTCCTTTTCTGATATACTGGTACTGTATCTCATATCTAATTGGCTTAAATTACAATTAATTGTTTTTATATTTGCCCGTCTATAATTGTGACTTTGGAAACCAATTATATGTATTTAAAAGATGTAATGAAAAAATAAAAATTGTAAGCAATTTTAAAAAATAAGCAATGTGCAAATGCAAATACATCAATATGAAAATTTATTACTATTTTTTTTATATGCATTCGGAACAATATGTAGCGAACAGAAAATGCATAACACTCTCCTGCAGTATTTATCGCTTGTATGCATTTTAAACGTCATTTTATACTTATAAGTGAGAACTTGCTTAAATGTATATATGTTTTAGTGGTGCATATATAAAAAAACACTCAATAAGTATGTTGATGGAACGCATTATCTTTTTTTAAAGATTAATTTAAAATTTAAATTTTGTGCGTACAAGTAATGGTAAACGATATTTTTTTTTTCAACAGCTTTATTTACAATTTATTTTACAATATTTAGTAAATTTGATTATGTAAAAGTACTAAACGTACGTTATTAAGCTTCAACAAGCCTAATAAACCTATCCTAAAATTTTTATTTACAAAGATATTTTCATATATTAAGGTTTAAAATAAATTGAACTAAAAGGGAAATTTTTGTAAAATTTATATTTTACAATTTTATTTATTTATTTCCTGTAAGGCAAATCCAAGACATGAAACCTTTTAAGTCTTTTAATCTCTTCTAATAAAGAAATTTCTAAGACGTTACAGTGGTTACTTAGTCGATGTATGTATCGAGAGCTAAACATGTTTATTTCATCTTTAAGAAGAGGAACCCTAAGATATCTGTGAATCTGAATTTTGGTCATATACCACGGGGCATTTACTATAAACCTCAAAGTTTTAGACTGATAACGTTGTAGAATTTCCACATTAGAGTTACTCGCAGTGCCCCATAACTGCAATCCATATGTCCACACTAGTTTTAATATAGCTTTGTATAATACGATCTTATTTTCCAGGCTTAGCTTGGATTTAGGTCCTAACAACCACTACATTTTTCTAGTTTTAATATTAAGATGATCTCTTTTTGGTCTTGTAATTTTTCCAGGTGAGTCTTTAATCAAGATGAATTCCCAAATATTTAACGGTTTTAGTTTTTGGAATTTCTGAACTGTTAGTATACAACGATGGACATTCTTCTTTTCTCAGAGTAAATGTAACATGATTAGATTTATCTGCATTAATACAAATTTTAAATTTTATTAACCATTGTTGTAGTTGATTAAGATGCATTTGTACCAAGTATGCTGCTTCAACTGCAGAGCTGGTTATGGGATAATCATTTGTTTTTCCAATAGCGGTAGCAATCTACTTGAGAACAGTCTGTCAAAAATTTTTGAGAAAATTGGCAGCAAGCTAATTAGTCTATATGACGACATTTAATTTTCAGGTTTATTTGGCTTAGGAACCATAATAATCTCAGCACATTTCCATTGAAATGGAAAGTGTGAAAGTCTTAATGTAGAATTATAAAGAAGGGTGAGAAATAAAACTTCTTTTTTAAAAAGAGATTTTGCAACTAATGAATCAATTTTGTCATATCCAGGTCATTTCGAGTTGTTGAGTTTATTTATTTCATTTTGTACTTCTTTAGGTGAAAAAGCTTTTATTGGAAGATCCATTTGGCAAGCAATTTCTAAGAATTGTTGAATATTGTTTTCATCGGCAATATTTGTTATTGGAAATGGCTGAAAGATTTTTTCCAAGTGGCCACAAAATGAATCAGCTTTACTTTCACTACTACGACACCAAATTCCATTTTCATCCTTTATAGGAATATTTTTTTTAGTTGGTTCCTTCAGGTACTTCGTGGTTTTCCATAAATTGAATTCGTTGTTATTGCTGACATCCAAATTTCTTAAAAAGTTAGATAATTCTTTACTCTTTACTTCAGCGATACGTTTTTTGAGATCATTAGAAGCTTTGTTGTAACTTGTTTTATCAATTGGATTTCTACTTGATTGCCATACTCTTCTTAGCCTCCTTTTATTTCTAATTAAATCTCTTATTTAAGCTGATACTTTAACCTTACTTCCATTTTGTGGCGAAATTTGAGGTGTGAAGAGCAACGCAGCTTCATGAATTAAATTTGTAAATTTCTCAACCGTTAGATCGAGCTCATCGCCTGAGTTAATAGCCACATTTAACTGCAAATTGTTGTCTATTCAATTTTGAAAATTATTGAGATCTGTTTTAGAGTTTATTATTTTTACGCATTTTGATACAATTGGTATATCGGTACTGATGTTTAGAATAATTGGTGTGTTGTCTGAACTAAGATTATCGCAATCCATTATATCAAGTAAGTTGCTAGATATACCTGAGCAAACAAAAAAGTCTAGCAAATCTGGTATTTTATTGTGATCACTTGGCCAATATGTTGGTTTTCCCGTAGATATGGTTTTGTAATTGCGTTTAACAATGCACTTATAAAGTTCCTTGCCTTTAGGATTTTCGATTCTAGATCTCCACCATGGATGCTTGGCATTGAAGTCACCCCCAACAATAAACCTGGGCCCAAGGTTCTTAAAAAGGTTTTCATAATTCTCACAAGTAATGGTACATCTAGGAGGGAAGTAAATAGAACATACAGCAACATAAATATTATTGCATTTTATTTTAATACCACTTGCTTGAATTGATGGTAAAATAATTGGATCTAAAGCTTCGTATTTGAGAAAGGATTTTATTAAAACTGCAGAGCCAGCGTGGGCCTTGCCATCAGGGTGATTTGCTTTTATGAGATTGTAACTTTTAATATTAAAATAAGTTTTATTCGTGAAATGTGTTTCAGAAATTAATAAAACATCTATGTAGTTTGTAATGAGGAAAATTTCAATTTCCCTGGTGTGATTGGAAGCACCATTAGCATTCCATGTTGCAATTCTTAGATTTATGGACATAGTTTCATCATTATTTTTGTCATCACATCAAACATTTTGTCCATCATACGTTCTAGTTTCTCTAAGAACTTTGTTTCAGCATTATTTGTAGTTAATCCTGTGACTGCTTGTGCATATGTTATATTACCATTATTGTTATTGTTGTAAGTAGCTTTATTGTTAGTATTCAATTGTGAAAAATGTTGTGAATTTTGGGAATGTGTCAATGGATATTGTTTTCTATTGTTTGCAGCTCTTTTTTGATGAACCAATTCCTGGTAACCATGCATCCTTTATAGTTCGCTGTATGAGTTTGTAAACAATGCACACATTTAGGAGGCGCGTTTATATCTTTAGTACAACTAGATGTAGGGTGGTCTAATTCACATTTTACGCATCTAAATGGGTTCTTGCAATACGATTTAGTATGTCCGAACTGTTGACACCAAATGCACCAAATCATCAGTCTTTTTAGGGGCTTCAATTGAAACGATAGAATTCGTAATATACCTTACATTAAAAATGTCTTTATTGTTAGGACTTGGGTCAAGATCTGCAAAAAATATAGGTAATGGTAGTTTCTTAACACGGCTTTTAATATTTACTACATCTCTAACTTGGTGTCCTAAAGAAATTAATTCAGCCTTTATATCACCAGTCGGTGTTGAATGATGAATACCCTTAATGACTACTATATATGAACGCTCATCTTTCAACTGATAAGTATGATAACTGATATTTTTAGATTCAAAATATTTAACAATTTTCCTAAAAGAATCTTTATTTCTAACCATTAATCTAATTTGGTTGTCCGATACAACATAATACCAATTATTTTTTCCTACGTTCTCCTCAATCCGACAAACGTTGTCCAGCTATCCGGTGTTGTCCCCAGCCTACAAAGAACAATAGTGGAATCTGTTCAACAATACACTTGCCTTATTGGAATACCAATCTCGCCAATTTTAGCCTTTAACAGCTCTAAGACCAAAACTGCACCGCAAAGTTCCAAGCGAGGTAAGGAAATTGATTTTATTGGAGCCTCTTGGCCTCGAGACGAACAAAAAAAAAAAAAAAACCACCGCGTATGTCTTGACTGAGGCATAAGAGCAAACATGAAGTTCCACTAATGTCCCAGGTGCACAGTGCATACATCTGCGTACTAGAATGTAATTTTTTCTGTAGAAGGGACTAAAAAATCATCCCAATCAATTTTATCTTTCTAGATACTCTGCATAATAATCTTGGCAGTAATGATTACCGGGCCTACCATCTACCAGGATCAAACAACTTGGCGATTATAGACAATACTTCCCTTTTCGCGTAAAGGCCCAACTATAATGTGCATAAACTAGCTTGAGCTTATATCAAAAACCCAACGAAAAGCCTGTCAAATGCTTAGGAAATTCTTTAAAGATTTTTATGTGGCTACAATATACTTACATAAATTTAAAAAAATAATTTGCCACAGTTGCACATTCATGTTTAAATCGTACTTTCCCAAAAATATATATATTTTTAAATAAATAAAACTTGTAAAAAAAAAGGCACCGAAAAAATATATTATATATATTTAATTAAAAAAAATTATAGCGAATTGTTATAATAAAAACGCATCATTTTCTCTCATATAAACCCTTCTTTTTTTCTACATTTTCTATTAAATAAAAAAAAATTTTTTCAATGTCGCTCTCCACTGGAATTTTTTCTTTATTGATTTATGTATGTATACACCAAGCGCAATCAGCTGTTTCTGTACGGATTGTACGATCAGCCTCGTACATTGCTTAAGCAAATGACATTTGACGAAACTTGACGAAAAGTTCTATTAAGTACATTATAGTTTATTACATTTGATTTATATGTATTTGCAAAGTTGTATAAGTTGGCATAAGCTTGTATATGCACATTATAGTTGGGCCTTAAGGTTCCTATTAGCCATAGGCTCTCCACAAAAATAAAATGAGTCAAACTGCGCATTTCATTGAGTACTTAATGTCTTCCAGTTACTAGATTTAACAAATACTAAAAATTTAGAATCTACAAGATGTTTCGATGGAAGGCCTTTTAGAACTTCGATATCATTCGAAGTACATTTCCTTAACTGAAATTTAGCAGAAAAAAAGGAGATATAAGCTGATCTCGTGTCCTCAATGCAGACGAAATATCACGAGCCTCTGTTAGTACGTCGTCAACTTACATATTCTTGCGAAATATATTAGCCGCAAGAAGCTACTCCATCTCTGAGTCTTCTGCGAGCTACATTGGTGTCCGCATCGCCAGATAAGGAGCACAGTCAACATCGAAAGTTACAGTTTGCAGCTCGTGTGCCTTAACCTCTTCTGCCGGAGAAAATTGAAAAAATATACGCTAATACGCAGGTTATAAGCAGGATCTAGACAGAGTTGTCTATACATTTGAGTTATATTGCAATTGAAAACAAATCGAAATAGCCTCAAACGAAGAACAAGAGTAGTTCTCCTAAAACTTTCCTCACAAAATTTATCAGCTGGTGATAATATCCTCCTCAGCAATATATACTCTTGCCGAATACCCCTAAACAATTGAATCCGGAATAGATCCCGGGACGATTTGGTAGCTTAAAGTACCGTAGCACGTTACAATTAACCCCCTTCAAAATTACCTGAGAATAAAAATCTGCCCCCAGAAGTATACCAACCGAACTAGACCAATAAAAGTAGGGATTTGCTAACTGCAGATCCGAAAAATTATTACAAAGACCTGGGCCGAGGAAGATAGAGGGCAATTTCCCCGATATATAAGAGCTAAAGTTTCTAATAGAGTAGACCGATCTAAGGGGAAACCAATTTTCAAGGCGCAAGCTTTCATTGCAGTAGCAGTAATCTTCTGATTTATACCATAAATTTTAACATTCGTCGAATGGGAATATAGTTTCAAGCAGGTCCGCAAACTTCCAGAAATAAAGAAGACTCTGAAGCAGGGTATGTCGTACAATTAAAGGCACTTTTACAATTCTTCACCTCGTGCTCCCGCAACAAACAATTAACACAACAGTGAAATTTCCTCACAGTTGAAAATCTTTCCGAAATTGAAAGATTTTTGAAACGTTTACAAGTCCTCAAAAAATTACCCGTAGGACGACATAAAACGTAGGAAGTTGAAGCTGAATTTAGAAAATGAGCCCTGACCTTTTGTCCAGAAGATTTTCCAGATGGCTGTGATTCCTTAAGATCTCGAACACACTCCAGAGTCTGAATTCTTTCAGTCAGAAACGCATTAAACTCTTTCCAAGTAGATAATACCGATTTTATACGAACACCCTGATTCCATAGACTAACAGTTGATATAGGCAGACGCTGAATGCACATGAAAATTAAAATTGAATCCCAATTATCCGTAGCGACCTGATATACAGAAAGCTTAGTAAGACAATTAATAATACCACGTTGAAGAGTTTTAAGCCGAAGAAAGGTTGACTAATAATTTCCATTGATATTTAACCAACATACCTCCACACGAATAGTGTTTTCTTTTCTGAAAATAAATGTTACCCAACAATCACATAGAATAACACAATAGGTCTGTTTCTTTACTTTTTGGGTAAAATTCGTGAAAATGAGAGCAAGTTAAACTTTCTCTCATAAAGAGACGAAATTGTATAAAAGTACGGGAACACAAAATTTAAATTTTAAACCCAAATTAAAACGTCATAGTATTTTGACTGTTTCGATAAAAAAATCAATTTAAAGAAGAAATTAAAAAAAAAAATCAAATAGAAACAGTTCCTACAAATTTGTTGCGTTTGTCAGCTTGCAAAGAAGCATATGTGGGGCCTTTTCAAATTTTGCGAATAAATATAAATAAAACTCTCATATAACAATTTCATTCAAATAATTTGGAATGCTATTCCGCTTTTGGCATTTAAAATTTAAAAAAGAAACTACACAACTTATTCTTCTAAGTCGAAATCATGTTCAATAAGGTCTAGGATGTCGTCACAATCACTAGAACCTCTTGAACTCTCTCTACCAAATCTGCAACAATGTTTTTTAACTCGTCTTCATTTGCCATTACGAATTATCTTTTACAGTTAAGGAAAAAACTCTACATACACCCTATTATTTTGAACTTCTAGAGAAGTAGTGATAATATTCAACATAATTTTGATGTCAATGTTAACGACATCAATATTTAAAAATGTTGAAAGAAAAAAAGTTTGAATATATTGATAATTTAAAAACTATTGGCGATAAACATAAAAATCCGTGGGAAAAAAGTCTACATACAGTATTGGCAACTCTTAAAATGAAGAAGATAAAGGGAAAAAAACCGTTAGTTTTTTTGACTTGCTTTATTTTACAAACATTACAATCAATTAAATTGTGAAAGCGATTTGTAAAACAAGTGTTTACTTTAAAAATGGTTAATAGAAGAGAAATACAACAATCAGTTCGAAATTTGGTGGTTAACCTTCGAAAAGAAAAGAAATCTTACGGAGAAATTGCTAACATAGTTAAATTAAGTCGCTCTACAGTGCAAACTATTGTAAAAAATTATCAAAACACCAACAGTACTGAAAACAAGCCACGTTCTGGAAGACCGAAGAAGCTTTCAAGACGCGATGTTAGTAGTGTCCTTAAAGAAGTACAAAAAGACCCAAAAATAAGTGCCCCAAAATTAGCCGAACACCTTGCAAGATATTCGAATATTACTGTTTCATCAAGAACAGTAATAAACGTTTTGCATGATAGCGGCTTTAAAAGTAGAACAGCACGCAAAAAACCATTTATTTCAGCCAAGAATCGTCAACTTTGTTTGGACTTTGCTAAGGCACATTTACAGAAAGAATTGGATTTTTGGAAAAAAATTATATTTACCGATGAAAGTAAGTATAATATTTTCGGGAATGACGGTCAAAACAAGGTTTGGCGAAAACCGAACACTGCACTTGATTCCATAAATATTATACCTACTGTGAAACATGGTGGAGGCAGTGTTATGGTGTGGGGAGCTATGGCGGCATCTGGAGTTGGTCGATTGGTCTTTATTGAAGGCGTTATGGACAGATATAAGTATAAGACAATAGTAGAACAAAATCTGAAACCATCTGTGGAAAGCTTGGGCCTGGGAAACCAATGGATTTTCCAACAAGACAATGATCCCAAGCATACTGCGCATATTGTTCGAGACTGGCTCCTTTATCATGCACCAAGGCAGCTCAATACACTTCCCCAGTCACCAGACCTCAATCCAATTGAGCATATTTGGGACGTTTTGGAAAAATTTGTGCGCAAACATGATATCAGAAATCGTGAAACCCTGAAAACTGCCCTAACTCGCGCATGGTCGGAAATTGCGCCCAGTATTACGGAGAATTTGGTGATGTCTATGCCACGTCGTCTTCAGGCGGTTATTGAAGCCCAAGGTGGTCCTACAAAATATTAAAAATATATTGTTTTCTTTTAATTATTTAAAAGAAATTAAATATTGTATTCGATTTTTAAGACTGTATGTAGAGTTTTTTCTCATGAATTTTTTATTGTTTTTGTTATTTCTGTTATTGTTATGCGTTTGAGTTAGCTTTTTGTTTTGTAAATAAACTTTGTTTTTGGTACTTTAAATATTAATGCAAACGCTTTATTAATTTGCCTTACGAATATCTTAAAAACACAAAATAGGAGGGTGTATGTAGAGTTTTTTCCTTAACTGTATATTAGAATTACTATCTTACCCTGTTTTAAATATTGCTAGTGACTTTTTTATTTGTTTTTATTTTGTCTATGTTTTACAGCTGTTTCACAAATAAAAATAACTTGCACGAAGAAAAAGTTTGGGCTGTTTCGTGCAAAAAGAAGAAGAACTTTATTCTCTCAAAACCGCTCTCATTCACCCAATTTTTAGGTACGGGAACGCTTTTCGTGCAAATTTGGATCCCAAAGTAGAGTAAAGAAACAGACCTAATATAACAAAAAATGTTATTTTTTAACTACCTTTACATATCAGTAAAGTTTAGTTAACGTTTCAAATATAACAGCCTGTTTACAGAACACGTCAAGAGCGAAACGGACGAATAAGTAATAATTAGCGTCCGTGTAACACGTTCCGATGTTTTCGTTTAACTTACGTTGTGTTTCGTATGAATTTTTTTTGTGTCAGATCGAAGTGTTGCCAATGTATTAATTAATATTTTTTATTTACTTTTTTTCGTATAATTTTTTTTTTGTTTTTGCCATAAATAGTGGTAACCCTGCTTTGGCGTTTAAAAAGTAACAGCTGAGTTTAATAAACAAAACAAAATTGTCAAGGCGAATTCATATGAGGTGGAGCGCTGCTACAACAATAAAAAGAAAAACTAGCACTTAAATGTATGATAAACTTCAAAGCACATTTAATTACTGCAATTTTTTCTCTCCCTTTTAATTAAAGTTCTTAGTAAATTTGTTTTTTAAATTGATTTAAAACTCTTATAACATAAAATAATACACTTTTGACAGCTACTCTTTACATAACAAAATTAAGCAAATGCCGAATTCCTTAATTTTCGCTGTTCGCCGGGATGTCACACTATATATAAAAAAATAGTATGCAGATTTTTTATATATGGAGTTTGACAGTTAGGCTACTGGCGAAAAGCAATGAATTCGTCATCGTATATTTATTCGCTTTGATACCACCTGATAAAATTAATTCGCCTTGAAAATTGTTATACAATCAGACTATAAAATTTTATCTGGTAAATAAAAATTGGTACAAATAAAAAAAGGAAACAATAGATTCTTAAAAATTAATAACGTATATAATATTTTTTTTTTTTTTTTTTTTTTTTTTATAAAGAGAAGTAGCACTTCAGGCATTAAAACTTATTTAGTTATTTTTCGTAACCGTGCTACATTCTTTAGGAAAGGGATAGATGAGAGATCAGACAGGTGGTGAAAGGAGAGAGAGAGAGAGTTATTTTACTTCGCCGGTGAATCTGCTATGAGAAAGTACCGACGAAGGAGACTGCACGTTTTTTGTTCATTCTGAATATGTATTTATACCATTAAACAGACAAAAACATTTTTTTGTATTTTGATTGCCACAGGATTTGAACCCTGAAACAACCAGGTTTGTAGTCAGCGTGTTTACCACTTTGACTACAGCAGCCATATAATATAATATAATATAATATAATATAATATAATATAATATAATATAATATAATATAATATAATATAATATAATATAATATAATATAATATAATATAATATAATATAATATAAAATAATATAATATAATATAATATAATATAATATAATATAATATAATATAATATAATATAATATAATATAATATAATATAATATAATATGTATGTATAATTCAAATATAGTTGATGTATACATAGATGTTTTCATTCATGAAAGTGTTATGATGTCCTTAATTACTGATTTTAATTTATTATTTCTTTAAAATTTTGGGAACTCAAAATAAATATAAGTTAAATTTTTTGGCAAATGGTATTTTTTCTTCGCACAGTTTTGATGTTTCGGACAATACAATGCTGGATACATAAACCAGAAAAAATTTTGATTTGTTACGTTTTTACAAAAAAATATGACATTCGCGTTTCAAATACCCAAAAATGAAAAACAGTAATGTTTTTGTGCGTCTGAACAGCAAATTGTATTCTGTAAAAATACATTTAATTAAAGTTCTTAGTAAGCTTTGTTTATTTAATTGATTTAAAATTCTTATAACATAAAATAATACACTTTTGACAGCTAATCTATACATAACAAAATTAAGCAAATGACGATTTCCTTAATTTTCGGTTTTAGCCGGAATGTCACACTATATACAAAAAAATAGTATGCAGATTTTTTATATATGGAGCTTGACAGTTAGGCTACTGGCGAAAAGCAATGAATTCGTCATCGTATATTCATTCGCCTTGGCACCACCTGATAAAATTAATTCGCCTTGAAAATTGTTATACAAGCAGACTATAAAATTTTATCTGTTAAATAAAAATTGGTACAAATACAAAAAGGAAAAATTAGATTCTTAAAAATTATTAAAGTGTGAGTGTACATATAATATGTATGTATAATTCAAATATAGTTGATGCATACATAGATGTTTTCATTCACGAAAGTGTTATGATGTCCTTAATCACTGATTGTAATTTTTTTTTATTATTTCTTTAAAATTTTGGGAACTCAAAATAAATAGAAGTTAAATTTTTTTGGCGAATGGTATTTTTTCTTCGAACAGTTTTGATGTTTCTGACAATACAAAGCGGGATACATAAACCAGAAAAAATTTTGATTTGTTACGTTTTTACAAAAAAAAAAAATGACATTCGCGTTTCAGAAACCCAAAAATGAAAAACGGTAACGTTTTTGTGCGCCTGAACAGCAAATTGTGTTCTGTAAACAGGCTGTTAAGCAATATAACACCGTATTTAGAAACAAAAGCAAACATCACTTTTTTGCAGTAATAATGCATACTTACCCTTACATAAAATTGAGGGTAAAATATGTAACATATTTTACACATTTTCGCGCGACGTATTTTTAAAAGCACATACCTTTAGTTTACACTCTCGAACTTTTTTTTTAGAAAAGAACACAAAGGTGTAAAAAGTGTTGAAGCTATGCAACATTTTTGTCCAAAAAGGAAACGCCATAAATAACTTACTAAAACAATCGATATATTAAATAAATTAAATAAACAGGGGTTGATTGAAATCTTCAAAACACAAGGGTCGCGACACGATCAATCACAATAGGCATACATATATGTTAAGAACATACATTTGTTTATTCATTTTATTATTATTGTTAAGAACATACTTTAATATATTTAAATACATTTATATACATTTATTCTGCTTGACCTAATTCTAGTGCATTAACCAATTGTTTACACAATATTTAGTTTCATTTTTTGTTTAATTGCTTATTGCACAATTCCTTTAATATTTTGTTAATCGCATACACAGCATTTTAAGTTCATTAACCATTTTAATTTGTTTACTTATTTTGTTTTTAAGTTCATTTACACTATTTATAAATTAGGTCATTTTTTGTGTTAAGTTTAGCAATTTATCCATTTGTTATTATTCATAAGCTAAGCATTTTATTATTAATTAATTGTGTATAAAAGAACGTAAAAAATAAATATGATTCAGTCGTTTTTAGTAATCAGAACAATTGTGTTTTATTATTTGACGGCTTCCTTCAAGTTACAAGTGCTTGTAAGGAATTTGATTGCGATTTAGTGCCAGTTCAAATTTATGTGTTTGAATTGACCATCACTAAATCTTTTTATCAACAAACAATATATTTTCTATATTTTTTCCACCTTTACACTTTTTTTAATATTTATGTATTTATTTGCACTGAAAAAAAAACAACATTTCATTACGCACCTTTTATATGATATTACCTTTCAACAAAACGATGATGTTGTGGTACTTGGTAGTTAGAAACGATGATGTCCTTGATAAAAAAAAAATTCAAGCAATTTTTAATTTATATCTACAATATCAGGCTCGAACGGACTAGATGCTTGCGCGTAGAAATATAAAATATTAGAAAAAAAACCCAAGTTTAGTAATTTTGAATTAAAGAACTAATTATCAATTCTATTAAATATTACCTTGCAGTTTCGTGCGTTCGCTTCAAAAATTCTTTAAGGAATAGAATCTTGTTCTTGTCATACAACTTAAGACATCGAAAAACAGTGCTTAAGCTGTACTGTTAGTGGTTTTACTCGTTATTATGGAAACAAATAGTCCCAAAAATTACAAAGGGAGTACAATTAAATCCCAATAAAGTCAACAAAATGAAAAGGGAAAAAATTTGCGGAATAGGACTCTGGAAATGGATACGGGGTACTCCTCGTACAAACTAATTCATAATAATCTAATATCTAGAAAGCCATAATAGGCTTTTAACTTGGTATTAGTAAATTCTGAGACAGGATATAAGATTCAGCGATAAACTAACGGGATACTCCCTATACAAAATAGTTAAAATAATCTGCTATCTAAATAACTTTAATATTAAGAGGCTTCAGATTTAGTATTAGTTAAATTGAAGATGGTATACGAAGTTATGTGAGAAACTGACGGGGTAGATCCAAGGGAAGGGCTACTTCCCATACAAGGTAACTTTTCCTGTTTATAATTTTAATTTTTTTCAGTCAAATTCACTTTAAGAAGTAATAAATTTTATTTATTTTCCATTAGTTATTTCTTTTAAAACATCTTTAATATTGTTAAAAGTTGCAATATTCCAAAAAAAATTTCACACATTTCTATTCCTGATCTGGTCGTTATCCTCAATAGCATCAATTATTATTATCATCATTATCATTATAAATAACACAGGAATCATTGTTGTCATTATTGTTATCTTCTTCACCATCAATATTTAATTTAAAAATTAACAATTCTAATGCTTCCGTAGGTAAATTATGGGTTTTTTTCTCTTTAAATTTTTTCATATTTGATATTACTGGGTCTGAGGTAACTAATAGTCTTTTAAATAAATCTTCATTTAATTCTTCTCTAGAACATTTTCGCGAAAAATGTTTCCTAAAATTTTTGAAATCGAGTTTCTTTTGTTTACATTTGTCTACATTAGATAGTAAAGTCGTTGTTATTTCTTTGACCATTTTCAAAGTTTCTAATTTTCCATCTGCCCTCAGACTCATTTGATTCGTCTGTGCCAAAAAGGATGCAGGAATGGCTTTCCTCAAAGCAACGGTCTTCTTTTGTTTTTGCGTCGTTTACCATAGTCTTCGATATCAAAATCCTTTCTACCACGTTTAGAACAACATTGACCGGGAAAGCCTATTGAAGAATCTAGCCATGTCTTATTATTTAGAACAAAACGTTCCTTCTACCGCAAGGATAGAGCCCAACGAGTCCTTAATTAAAAACAAAATTCATTCATCCTTTCATTAAAAACTTTTATATTATGTTCGCTTGGCAATAAACATTTCACCATTTGCTCTTTAAGAAAGGTCAATTTTCCATGGATATTTTAACGATCCGATCAATATTTCAAAAACCTCTCCTGGAGAAATAAAAATCGTTTTCGAGGATGTGCCTATGATTAAATAAATACGGTCCTATTACTCCATACAAAACTTAAAAAAAATATACAAAACGATTACACTTATTGCACAAACCCATATATATTCCTTTCAATATTAGCTGTTCTGGTTACTTATATTTTTTTCTTTTGGCTAATTCACAACTATATATCGACATATTTTCCGAAATTCACTCATTTATAAGCTTACGTGTGAATATAAATTAAAAATACAAATACAAATTATACATACTTTAAATTGTCACTCTAGAAAACACTCAACACCAATTTTTAAGATACCAAAATTTGAAATTTATATTTATATGATAGAAAACGGCAAATAAAATTGTATAGTGACATAACGGTAGTTGTCAAAAACAAAAATGTTGCGTACTTTTACTGACTACAAAAATTTATTCAAAAACCCCAACGTGCTAAATGGGCCAGTTTTAAAATGTTTAAAATTTTATGTTATTAGTTGTTGCCGTAGCGGTCATAATATAAATATACTCTGTTAAAATTTGAAATATCAATACATTTAGAGATATAAGGGTATGTATCTAAATAAATACTTCTTGGAATGGGTGTCCATATCAGTACGGCGATAAGATTTCAACCCATCGCAGGAGATCATAATTCCATCAAGGTTTAAACTCGGTAAACAATATTCAAGGAACCAGATACATATTTGAGTATAATATACCACTGCGCTGCAGCATACATTCGGTCAACAGTTAGAGGCGGTAGAATAATAACAAATTTGATACTTGTGAAGTCTCGCCGTGTAAACAATAGCAAGAAAAAATTTTGTACTGCACTTCTGGTATCTCAAGTTTACCAATTTATTTATGGATAGACTCTATTGGATACAGTAAAATTATAATTTTCCAGACATTTCTGGGCAACAGGATATCAAAAATTTAAACGGTAACTCTTCCAGAACAAAAGCTAAATGTTGCATCTACGAATAATCCAGCAGACGAGAGGTTTGTCAGCAAAGGTTCTTTTAGGTTAAAATTTATGATCTCTAGGACCATTCTTTTCACACGGAGAGCATTCAGTTGAGTTCTTGGTGAATCCTTATTATAAGTCTTCTTAGTACACTGGTGGACATGACTACTATTAACTTCTTAATGATCGATGTTCTAGTTGTTTAAGGTTGACAAAACAATCGTCACTACAAAATGCAAAGTAAACGACAACAAAATCATTTATAGCAGTATTTGGTTTCTTTGCGACAAAGGCAGTTCTTTTTGAACTTGTAAGCAATTAATCAACTGATGTATCCCATTTGTGAATTAAAACGTTTTAATTATCGAAAAAGAAGTTGCTAAAGTATAAAAGTGATGACGTAGCAAATTTTGTTAGAGAAAATTTTATTTCTTAATTTATTATTTCTTCTATCTTCCATATATATAAACTAACAATAGTTATTTAAATCTTAATTCTAAAATAAAACAATATTTTTTACACTCCAGTCAGTGCTAGAAAAAAAATGTGTGCTTTACGGTTGTTCCAACCACTTGCGGTTCATCCCTCTAAAGTACGGTCAAGAAAAGCAGTATTTCTTATTTTTAGTCAAATGTAAACAGGCTCGTTTAGTATGTTACGCGTCAATGGAATTGAATAAGATCACGCTTCTTTATAAATACATAGATGTTTCGATATTTCTGTTTTACTGATAACATGATAAGATCTATGTGGATGTTCAAATTTTGTATATATTACTCGTAGAATGCAAATCTTATTTTGGCGCCTTTGGAATTTCTTTACTTTGCTGCAGTATTTCTTATTTTTAGTCGAATGTAAACAGGCTCGTTTAGTATGTTACGCACCAAAGGAATTGAATAAGATCACGCTTCTTTATAAATACATAGATATTTCGATATTTCTGTTTTACTGATAACATGATAAGATCTATGTGGATGTTCAAATTTTGTATATATTACTCGTAGAATACAAATCTTATTTTGGCGCCTTTGGAATTTCTTTACTTTGCTAGCCAGGGTAGTGACCTTTATAATTGAATCCTATAAGATAAAATTGCTTTGAGTTTCGACTTGTAGAGTAAAACAATCTAAGCCCAGGGTAGAGTTTCTGCCAATAAGCGAATTTAGTTGTACTGTTTTTAAGTTTATTTGTGTTGACTTAAAATGTAAAAGTAAGACACCTTGGTTATTTATGCGAATAAGAGAGCATTAATCCATACGCAGTATGAAAGTTATCTGGGTACATTGTTGTTCATTCATCTCTATTCTCCATTTCTTCAACCATTTTCTAAATTGAGTATGAAGTCTGTGATAGTACTTGGGCGCTTTCATGAGTACTTAAAAAAACTATCTCATCAACAAATTTTGATGAATAAATTCGGGTGCTAATTGGCATATTCAATGTGTAAAGTTAATATAAGATGGACTCCGAAATACTTCCTTGGAAAACTCCCTCTTTAATAAGCTGAGGCAAGCTTAAAAAATTTCCTTCTTTTAGTAAAAACTCTCGATTTGTTAAATAACTTTTAAGAGTTTATAGAAGTTTTCGGTCAAGTTGAGCTTTAATCTATGTATTTGGGCTTCGTGCTTAACTTTAATGAATACTTGAGAAACGTCGATATAAAGCAGAGAAATTTTGTTTTTGTTTTCTCCAAAGGTCTTTTTAATTACATTTACTAATCTAAGTATGTGTTTGTTGTATCATACAATATTATTTTCTGAAACCAAATTATTCGTTCGGAATACAATCATTCGTGACATGAATTATATTCAGCTTAGTTAAAAATATTCTCTCAAAAAGCTGTGATTGTTGTAACACTAAAAGTCACGGTGCTAGTTTTTAGCACCACCTAGTAGTTTTTTTTTTATATTCAACTACTTATAGAATAAATATTTTTTTAATATTATATTATCTATACTATAATACGTAATTTAAAAATGAATATAATATTTTTTTCTTTAGTTTTGTTAAGATTATTAAAAAATTCAAATTCAAATGTAACGGACGTTTGCCTCGCGGCGCCAACTATACGCTCTTTGTGAACTGTTGACAACAGAAGAGATGGTGTAAGTGTGTGTGCGTACATTTGTGATCTGGTATATAAGACAGAACATTGCAAACAAACAAGCAGTCAGTGCGCAGGCTACCGACAGATAAGAGGTAATATTTAATATGGTAGCTTTTAGCCCTAAAATACTTAAGCTTTTCTGCAGCCATAAGTGAAAAGAACCAGAATTGCATAGAACGTTTAGAAATATTCAATACCAATTTGAATATTCCTAGCGTTGACGGACAGAGAAGAGGATAACTGGTACTGTGTGATATAACTATTTCACAAGGAAGCTTATAGCCCTGAAAAGATATATCTTACACCAGTTAACTACAAGAAGCTAGTATACTGTAGCACACATTTGCGCAGCATAGACGCTATAGAGCAGCCTGTCGAGAGTTACCTAAAAATTAATAAAGAAGCAGAATTTTAAAACGTTATTCGACGTGTTTTATCTTTATAGGACTACACGACCCTAGACACCACTAAGCATACCTCAACATCCAGCCAGAGCGTGTCGTCACAATGGCGCCCGAGCAGGGATACTAGAAGTGCCCTATGAATTTTTTTCTATTATATAATTAAAAAAAAAATTATAACTGCCAGTTTCACGATATCATAAGCGGTGGTGCGTTTGCACAATTACATTTAAAACAAATTCTCAAAAATTGTTTTTTTTTTAATGTAATTATGCCAACGAACAATTGCGACATCGTGAAACTGGCAGATTAATAAAACTAACATATATATGTAATAAGAGAATTATTAAGTTAATAAGAGAGCCACTAAATTAAATAAAGACGTAATTGCGTTTCTAAATGTTGAGAAACAACATTTAAAGCCTTTATTTCACTCTGCTTTTATGTTTCTTAATACAAAAATATGAATTCATGTGTTTTTACATTATTGCTTATTTCTAACATTCTTATGTCAAAATCATATGAGCTGCAGAGTTACCACCAGGAGCCATAAGACCACAAGACCGTTGAATACACGATGAGAAAATTATGGCACAAATACATTTGTGTTGAAATTTTCATTACATCTCCCCCCCTAGGAGAAGAACAGTTGCATGGTTGTTAAACTTAATTGTTCATTGGTTATTATACAGCACCGGAATTAGTTTTGTAAGGTGGAAGAAATTTGATTCCATTTTTTTGTGACCCGTGTTGACTTCGTATATGGAATTAGAAATTTTTTGGAGTATTTTATATGGTCCAATTCTTATTTCATCTAGTTTTTTTCTGTTCAAGCGGTTACCGTTCTCTACATAAACCAAATCTCCTACATTGAATATAATTTCTCTTCTATGTTTATCAAATTGAATTTTATTATAATTATGAGATTTCTTTGCATTCTCTAGAGCTAGTCTTCTATCTCTCTCCAGGTCTTCAGCAGTAAATTTTGACTTTAACTCATGTGGTATAATATTTACACATTCTCCTTCTAATAAATATTTTGGAGCAAATTTGGTTACTGTATGTTCTGTTTCGTTATATTTTTCGATACAGTTCTTTGCAATGGTTGTCCATGATGTCTTTTTCTCATTTTCATTAATCACACACCTTATTTTATTAACCAGCGTCTGATTCATTCTTTCGTTAAGACCATTTGAAAAGGGAGCATTAACCGCAGTGAAAATCATTTGTATATGCTCTGCTCTTAAAAATTCTTTAAATTCTTCTGAATTTATGCCAGGGTATTGATCTGTAAGTATCATATCTATTACATAGTCTTGTATTACGCTTTTAGTTAGTTTTATAAAATCCTTAGCGTTTTGGTATTTTGATGTTGAAATATAAGCATACCTCGAGAAATGATCTATTAAAAGATGCAAGTATTTTTTTGTAGAACGCGATCCTCCAAAGCCTCCAATGGTATCAATGGATACAATTTCAAACAGACGTGTTGCTGGCCCCAACTGTGACATTAAGCCAAAATTTGATGATTTTCTTGTTTTGTTTTTTATACAGATTTCACAATTGTCACAAATGCTTTTAATGTTTTTAATTATGTTTTTTCCTGTATAAAATGGTGTTATTTTATTTAACATTTGCGTTCTTCCTATATGGCAGTAGGTTTTGTGTACATTTTCTATTAATATTTTACTGAGACCTTCTGTTAAAACAATTTTTTCTTTTTTATTTAAAGTTTTGAAGAAGATTCCAAAACTGGATTTCTGCTTAAACAGTCTGCTTCTTGATTTAATTATCCTGGATTGTACTTTACTTTAAAATTGTATTGTGACAAATAGTAAGTAAGATCTCCAAGCTCTTCATCCGTTCTGGCTTTTATGTTCATATTTTCCAAAGGTCTGTGTAAACTATGAATTCTTTTCCAATGAGCCAATGTTGCCAGTATCTTGCAGCTTCTTTTATTGCCAAACATTCGAGATATATCGCCTTTTTTTTTCTTTTGAGCTTCATTTAATTTTTTTGAAAAATATGCCACTGGTTTACAATTTCCATTTTCATCATCTTGTTTCAACACTGCTCCTATTCCTTTAATGCTCGCATCCGTATATATTTTAATTGATAAATCTGGGTCAAAAATTTTTAATATAGGTTCAGAACAAAGCAACGTTTTTATTTTTTTGAATGATTTCTCACATTCATCTGACCAAGTGAACTTTACGTTTTTCCTTAATAAGTTGTGTAAAGGATCTAATATAATAGCTATGTGTGGAACGATTTTATGGTAATAATTTATTTTTCCCAAGAACTGACGGACACTTTTTCTTGTTTTCGGAACTGGAAACTCCTTTACAGCTATTAAATAATCTTTAAATGGTTTGATTGAATTATTTTCTATTATATGTCCCAAATATTTTACTGAAGTTTCTGCAAAGGTGCACTTAACTTAGCCTTCCGCTAATATTGCTTCAAGTAATTTTGAAAGATGC
This sequence comes from Cistogaster globosa, assembly GCA_937654795.1. NCBI lineage: Eukaryota > Metazoa > Arthropoda > Insecta > Diptera > Tachinidae > Cistogaster > Cistogaster globosa. The sequence continues at coordinate 52,205,200 of OW569407.1, forward strand.
AGAATATGATCATTGAATGTGTTGGAAAAAACCAGGATATCGTCTATATAATTAACGGCAAAATCTGAAAGTTTGTGTTTCCTAATGATGTTGCTCAATATCCGTTGAAAAATTGCTGGAGCCGTTTTTAAACCAAATGGCAAACAGGTCCATTGGAAATGCCCCTCTTGAGTTACGAATGCCGTTTTTTGTCTGTCTTGTATTCTTAAGGGAATTGACCAAAATGCTGAATTTATGTCTAAAGTTGAATAATATTTGCAGTTTCTAGTTTTTACCATGAGATCCTCTATCAGTGGAAAAGGCTGCGATTGAGGAATAATAATTTTGTTTATATCTCTAAAATCTATGCATAACCGTGATTTTTTATTTTCCTCTTTTTTATATGCTAAAGTTACTGGAGCTGCGAAGGGACTATATGATTCTTCAATTAAATTTTTTTCCAATAACTTTGCTAATTGGTTTTCTATTTCTCTTTTGTCATTAATCGTGCATCTGTTAGGGCGTTTACAGCAATATTTGTCTACCATCAATTCAATATGCGCTTCATAGTCTTTGACAGTGCCGATATCGTATTTGTCTTTAGCAAATACTGATTTATATTTTTCAATTAATGCATCAATCTCCAACCGTTGATTAAAGTCCAAGAGATTGACAGCTATTTCGAAATAATCGGTATTTATATGTTGATTGAAATTTACTTCACATTTGTTTTGTTCGTTTGGAGACGAAGGAATACTGGCATGATGCTCATTTTTGTTCTCTTTTGTACTGGTCTTTTGTGTAATTCCTAGATCATCGTTTTGAACTAATTTAAATTCTTTTATACAATCTAGGCCTATTAAGAAGTTATATCTAAAATTTTCATCATTTATAACAAAAATACTTATGTATTTTTCAGTATTGAAAATTTTTATTTGCAGTTTAACACTGCCATTTGTGTTGCCTACACCATTAATCGTCCTCAAGTTGCGTGTTTGAATATCATTTGATTTACTATGTTTAATTTTTAGTAGTTTAGCGTTGATTAAAGACACATTTGACCCTGAATCATAAATTGCTGTAACATCTAAAGTGTTGTTTAAACGTAACTTGATTTTTATTAATGGTGGCACAATCAGTTTTTTGGATCTTCTTTATTTAATTCTATTTCTAATTCTGAAATATTGACAGTTTTAACTAAATTTTTCTGTCGAAACCAACAACTTGATTCTGGATGGTAACGTTCACCTCTTTTCTCTTCTTTACATATTTTGCATGGCTTCTTCATTTCAACGATTTTTGGTTTTTTTCTTGATACGAGTATACTTTTTCTTTCTTTTCAAATATTTTCTTCACTAAATATTCTAAACCTCTTAATTCATTGAATAGATCTTCTGTATCTTTTAAATCTTTTCTATCTATTTTATCACACACATAGTTCGGAAGCCCAACAGCAATTATATCGATTAGAATTTGGTTTCCTAGTGATTTATTTACTTCCAATAACATTCTTTCTTTTTTTAGAGCAAATTTTAGCAGACAACCGTTTATGTATTTATATTCAATATCATATCTTACTGGAGTCCACCCTTTTGTCTGCAAAACTACCACAAAAATTTTTTTTCCATTTTCTCCATTCAGAATTTATAGTATATTTGATAAGCATTGAATTGTACCAGTCAATGCAAGACCCTTCAAGAAACAATCGTAATATCTCAATTTTATGTATATCTTTAGTTATTTCCAATCTTAAACATTCACTTTCAAACATGTCTATCCATTGTAGAACATTTACATTTTTTCCGGTGAACTTTTCTATGAGAAGTTTTTCTGATATGTTCTTTAGGTTGTGTACCTCAGGTTTTTCTTCATTTTTTGTAGTAAACTTTTCTAAGATTTGTTGCAAAGCATCTGTTGAAATACCATTTACCGATGTTTCGCTAACATTTTGTTGTTCCTCTAATAGATAATTCTTAAAATACATGTTACCATCATCATCTTTGTATTCCTGCAATGTATCTGCATCTAGAGAAATCCAAGCCTTTCTTTTACTGCCTCTTTTTGTTAATGTTGTCTTAACTTTTTGAAACGTAGCTGTATTTTTCAACTTTTCATGGAGTGCAATATTTTGGAATTCATTTGGCATCATAAAAATCTCATTTTTGTCGGTCTCAATTGAGGTTATGGTAATAACATTTGTTTTACTGTCGCTTTGCGACGATTTTACAACAAACTCAAACTTTAGCTTTTCCATTTTAAAACGAAATATTCGGAAAAATGTTGTTTTGTAATAAGAGAATTATTAAGTTAATAAGAGAGCCACTAAATTAAATAAAGACGTAATTGCGTTTCTGAAATGTTGAGAAACAACATTTAAAGCCTTTATTTCACTCTGCTTTTATGTTTCTTAATACAAAAATATGAATTCATGTGTTTTTACATTATTGCTTATTTCTAACATTCTTATGTCAAAATCATATGAGCTGCAGAGTTACCACCAGGAGCCATAAGACCACAAGACCGCACAAATACATTTGTGTTGAAATTTTCATTACATATATAAATATTAAAAATATAATATATATATATATATATATATATATATATATATATATATATATATATATATATATATGAATAAAATAAATTAATTAAAAAATAAATAATCGTTTAATATACATAAATAACGATTTCAAGATGTTAAGGACTTCGTGGGTGTATACTTTAAGAAAAGAGGAACTAATAAAACACCTGTATTTCTTCGAGCAGGATTATTCTGGCAATGTGGAAGAGCTGAGAAAACGCTATGCAAAGTTTGTAGCAGCAGACCATGCTAAAAAACAAAAGCAGGAACTGCTGGAATTACAATTCAAACATAAACACCTTTCTAGCACCACGCCAGTAACTCTTACCACGCAAATACCTGTACCTAGTAAGAGCGGACGCACCTCACCGGTATTTTCCGTTAAAGATGAAGAACACACTGCACCAACCGTCCTCACCTTCGCCCCAACCAATTGCCTGATCAGCTACAACCTTTTAACAGTACAACACATTCGGTGGCTACTACGCTTACAACAACACCCAGAGACTTGCCTCATGATGAAGATCGAAAAATAGTGGTTAGAAAATGGAACCTGAATTATAATGGTGGAAAGGAACCCTTGGAGTTTATAGAAATAGCGGAAGAACTTGCTGACATGTGCAATGTGGATCTAAACCAATTGCCCAGAATAATGCCCAAAGTTCTTAGAGACAAAGCACTGACGTGGTTTCGAAATAATAGCAAGCACTGGGACCAGTGACAGCAGTTTCAGAAAGACTTCTACGCTTTCTTTCTTGCGCCGAACTACTTTGAGAAGCTTGAAGACGAAATACGCAAACGTACGCAGCGGCGGCGGAAGCATTTAAATATTATGTACTTTCCCTCCCACAAGTCATGAGATACGTGAACTTTTCCCGAACAAAAGTTGGACAGAGTTTTACAAAACTCGCAACCAAACTACTAGTTGTATATTCGACGGAAAGATTTTGCTACTCTAAGTGAACTTTTGCAACTTGAGGATGACCTGGAAAGTATACCTACCGCAACATCACCAAATGCTGCTAATAACTGCGGAAAAAGCTACTCGACGTATCTGTCACAATGTGAGAGCCCACATCAACAAAGAGGAAGTGCCTAAAACTTGTCGGCACTAGAAAGAAGATAAGCTGAAGGCAATGGTGTTATTCGCAGGACAGTCCACTGCTGCAATTTAAGATACTGTAGCCACCCGCACTTTCATTACCCCAGTCAGGTGAGACGGTTTGGCAACAAAGCTGCCAAAATAACCGAGAGCATTCAAGTTCTACTAGTAGACGGATCAACAAAATATACATCCCAAGCTTTACGTTTAAGTGTTACTCTGGAGAAAAAGACGGCCACGTGTGAGTTTCTTATCCTAGAGGATGCTACAGAACACATAGTTTTGGGGTTAGATTTCTAACGGAAATTTAATACCACCATTAGCTGTGCAGGCATGAAGGTTAGCATCAAGCCCGGAGAGCCACCGGAGATCGAATCTTACAGTGATAATGCAACCCAAAATAAAAAAGTAAGCATTCTTTTTAATGCAGAGGAAAACCTTAAACCAACTGTAGTGGAACATGCTGGGCTAAAGCTTGTACCAAATCGAAAACTCCAACAGTACCGCGAAGGAAAGCAGAATGTGGTGGCAGATGCACTGTTGCGGCGGCCAAGGGATACTGTTTATTTGGTTCAAGCCAATCAGCAAGCCTGCTGCCCAACGATACTCCGTTGAAGTTGTCCGTAGTAGCCCCATTTCGTAAGCAATTCATCCAGAAAAACCAGGACGCTGCAGATGGTGGGCACTTGGGCACAAAGAAGATACTCGATAAGGTTGCCAGTCTGTTTTATCGTCCAGCTATGTTAAGGGAAAGTACCACTTCACGCAAGGGTAGACTCTTTCCTAAGTGCAATGTGAATTGGGTTAAGACCGAATTCCATAGCCTAGAACGAGGACCACAAGAAGAGGCACCTTCCTTACTAACACCATCCAATTCTATATTAAAATCGCCAGCTACATCAACAACCAACAATGCTGCATTATCTCCGACGACACTCAGACGACCCATCGCAGACGTAGTACTCAATCTCAACCCAAAAGTAAGTTCTACCATGATACCATACAGGGAAGAGCAGCTGTTTGTAGACGTGCCAGTCAATGGGTCAATGCCGCTAAGAAGTAACTCGGTAGCCCGGAAGGTCAAAATGACAGATGCTCCTTCAGAGCTGCAATCACCGATAGGCGTAGCTTCAAACAAGCACGACCGTGGCCAAAGGCCAAGAATTTTGAGGACCGTGAATAAACAATAGTTTCAAATAACAAACGACATCAGGGAAGGAGGCAGTGTAACACTAAAAGTCACGATGCTCGTTTTCAGCACCACTTAGTAGTGAAGACTACATTGTTGTTTTCTATATTCAACTACTTATAGAGCAATATACCAACTACGACTGTGGTAATAAACACAGCTACTAGCTGTTTGTGAACTGTTGACAACAGTAGATATAGTGTAAGTGTGTAAGTACATGTGTGATCTGGTATATAAGACAAAACATTGCAAACAAACAAGCAGTAGGTGCGCAGGCGGCCGACAGATAAGAGGTTATATTTTATATGGTAGGTTTTAGCCCTAGAATATTTAAACTTATCCTCAGCCATAACTGGGAAGAACCAGAATTGCATATAAGGTTTGGAACGAGTTTTTAATTCTCCTAACTTCTATACCAATTTCAATATTTCTACCGCGGACAGAGAGAGAAGTGGTTCTGTGTCATATAACAATTTACAAGGAAGCTTTTAGCCCTGAAATAGTTCCGCGTAAGCCGTCGGCACGAGACAGATATCTCGTAGACCAGTTAACTACCAGGAGCTAGTATACTGTAGAATACATTTGCGCAGCACAGACGCTATAGAGCAGCCTGTTATAGGATTATCTGCAAATTAATAAAGAAGCAGAATTTTATAACGTTATTTGACGTGTTTTTTTAAGAGACTACACGACCCTGGACACCGCTGAGCATACCCCAGCATGCAGCCAAAGCGTGTCGTCACAAAAGGCTTATAGGTCTGCATGTTTCTTTGTTCTGTGGGAAAGTACCTTAGACGTAAAATGCCATTAAAAACAAAAAGAATAATTTTGCGAGTTTTACAGGAGCTTTTGTTAGTTTAAACTAGCTTTTTGTCCATTCAATATCGTTTAATTCAAATTTGGAAAAAAGTAGGTGTATATATCGAAAAAATAACTAAGTTTTGAAAAAATTCTTCAATGCAGATTAAAGACGTGCACTAGTATATCCAACAGTATGGCAAAAACAGATATATCATATACAAATCAGTTAAAACAGATACAAAAGAACGCATGAGTGTAGTTGATATTGTATGCTTTTGCTTGTGCGTAGTCACACTATGGATATAAACACATACAGTTGTTTATGGTATTGCATAGAGTGAGAAAATTATCAGTTTTTTACTCTCAAATATCTGTTGTACCATGAGTATTTGGATATATCTGTTTATGAAACAGATATTAAAGATGATTGTGTGCTGCTTATGATAAAAGCGAGAGCTAATAAGCAGGATTTTAATATCGTACGTCATAATGTTCTTAAAGGTAGAATTAGAAATATTACCAATATTTACTACATTATCTTTAATTAAAAAAAAAAAATTAAAAATTATTAAATTGTTGTTTGGAACATAAAAACGAAAAATTTCAATAACAAAAAAATGTAAGAAAAAAATATTTTAACCTTTAGATAAACATATAGTAATGATCTTATATAGTCGATAAAATAATAGGTAATTAACGTATGTGCATATTTAAAAAAAAAATACATGATATGATATTATGTTTCGTAAGTTGTGAGTCATAGCTCAGAAGAATATTATCTCTATATGCTTTGTTGTTAATTACTTTTGTTATTGAGAAACTGTAAAGTCTCTAACACGTAAAAACATTTACACTTTTTTCTGTATTAAAAAAGTCCTACAGATTAAATAAGTAAATAATGAAAGTTTAATAAAGTCATTTTGATTTGAATGATTTTTGCAAATGAATTGGAGTTTATCATTCAGCTTGTTATTAATTGTTAATAATTGTATAGAGGAAAGTAAAATTTAGAGTAAAATTTAGTAGAGTGAAACGGACCTTTTGGTTCACTGTACTTGCTTGCTAAAAGTTACGTTCCTAAGCAAAATGAAAAATAAATATTAAATAGAAGTAGAGTATAATTCTTGGTAAACCCTAAAAATTTAAACTGAATCCTATTGAAATTTTTAGCAACAACAACATAAAGCAAGCAGTACTTGTACATAAAAAGGAATAAGCAATGATTGCTGTATACTTTTTGTTTGTGGTGGAATTTATGCATTTTCATTAGGATAAATACATTATTTTAATGTAATTATTTTCATGTGTCAATTAAAAAAGGAAAATATCATGATGATTACAGGTATACAAATTGTAAGAAATATAACCAGTTAATGCAGTTTAGGTATTTTTGGCTATTGCATATATGTATTAAGTTTTGTCACAAATGTTTTTGTTTTATGGCTTTTAAAACGCACAATTTTTCAATGAAAAGTGTGCATATGTGTTTTGTCATATATTATTAGAAGCATATAAGGCATAGTGCCAATAAAACGATTTGCATTGGCTTACCTGGGTTTAACCCATTATAAATCAATACTGTAATTCCGTAGAACTAATAAAATTCGAATTTTTCCTTATAAATATTTTTTTTGTGAAACGACCTTATAAATATATAAAATGACTTGATTAGTGAAACAGACATTTAAAAAAGTCTTTAGTATAATTCGGATGAGAATTTAGAAAAATAAACAATAAATTAGTGGGATACTTTCTTTTTTAATTTAATTTAATTATTATTATTTACAGCCTTATTCATAAACAATAACTTAGATCTAATATGCGTTTTCAGCAAACTTTTCATGTAATGATATTTGATTTTAAATTAGAAAGAATTTTTTATAACTTCATTTAATATTTAAAATACTTTTACACTAAAAAAAAAAATAAAAAATTAAATTGTTTTTCTTTTTTTCTGCTAGTTATAAGTCTTCGTTATGAGTCTTAGTTATGAGTCTTCGTACTGTTATGTTATTTAATCTTATTATTTAATAATTAATCCTCTTGAAAAAAAACAAAAAAATATTTGTTTTGATTAATTTTATGGTTTTTGTTTGTTTCAAATTCACACTATTAGTATGTTTTTGTTTTGTAAGCTTTAATAATTTACGTACATTCTATAAAACGAGTAAGCTTAAGCTTTATTAGAAATCGTGAGGCGTAGATTCTAGCCGATTAAAGGAAAATGCGTTGCAAGGGCAACAGTGCAGAAATGCCATGGCAACAGTTAACGTAAAACCTTCCACAAGACAGGGTCACTCCGGCACGTTTACAGGTGTTCTTTTAACGAGGCTACAGTAGTCGAAGTGGTAAATACGTTGACTACTACCTGGTTGGCAGCCTCCTTGTTAGCATAATAGCCTTACTACTGATTTCAAATATAGCTGCAATACGTAGGAAATCTATTACTTTCAAAATAAAAAAATGACACAACCATCCAATAATGAAAAAAAAATACTCACCACATTCGAAGCAGAATTTAACAATTCTATTTTGAATCTACTTTTATTTTAACTGGTCAAACATCAATGCCAGTTATTTAACTTATTGTTAATAAGAAAGTTATTTTAATTTCATTCTTTAATATTAATCAAAATTACAACGTTTATTATACTTAAATTATTTCAAATTGAATTAAAACCCAATATGAACATAATAAAAACTTTTAATATTAATTTCACTTTTATTTAGGTCAACTTAATTTAAGTATTTTTTTAAGCTTATACTTATTTATACAGTATTAAAATTTATTATATTACATTAAAAGATGAAATGCTTCACAAATAAAATTAATATTGATTCTACAGTCTTCATATTTAAAAGTACTATTAATTCTAACAAAACGTTTTAATTAAATTACAAAAGAATTTCTATCCAAGCAACAACATATGATTCGTCGTCTCATGACGAATATCTAGAAAAGAATAATAATAATAATACAACTCAGCCTACCACCGACGCCAATAACTATACGCACAAATAAAAAACTATTCCGTAATAGATATTGTAAAAATAATACAGGAGTTCAAAAGGTAAGAACCAGAATTACTCAATGCTCTAAATGTCTATTGTTTGGCCAATGTTAAGGCAGATGTAAATATATTTTGCGTAAACTATGCAAGTACAAGAAAATTACTGATTGCCAGGAGGTCGCCGGAAAATGCTCAAATTGCAACGGACCTCACAAGTCTATTTCTGACATAAAGCTAGCTGCTTGAAGATAGCGTATGAAAGTAGTGCCCCATCGATCTGCACGTAATAGTACAACTTTCAATTCAGCACACTATGACAGAAACTTTTCAAGCACGTTGAGCCAAAAAGCACCAACTTATTTTGAAGCCTGGCAAACAAATAACATCAGTAATGTCAGCAACAACTTAAACAATGACACCTCTAAAACCCTATTTACTATGAAGGAAAAAATCTAGCAATGGAACTGATAACGCACCTGCGCAACTGTAAGAGCATAAATATTATCGCTTGGAATGCTAGCGTCATTCGAAACAAATGTCACGAATTTTCATTTCCTTCTTGCTAACAATGCTAGCGTTTATTAAGTTTATTGTTCTATTAGATATAACGAGTTCTATGTATACAAAAACGACAGATGGCACACAAGAGGCGAAGGAGTTTATTTTGTAGTTAAGAAAAATACTCATCATCAATTACTTCCCATTATTCATAATAGTTATTTAGTTAGGAGTGGCAGCCTCTCGCGACGAAGCTCACTTGAGCACAATCGAATGGCCCGTTGTGATACCACAAGGAAGGCGGCGCGACTCCCCTTACCCAGCTAAGAACCATATGGATTCACGGATGAACTTCGCTATGTACCCTATAGAGCGAGATTATAGCTCCGTAAGAGTTCCAAAGAAAGGAGAGCCCAGAAATCTTAGTCTTCTTCGAGCCAGGGATGGGCAGTGGCACAGGAGGTGCAGTTTGGTCTACTTCATCCTCCGAGCCACAGCTGCGACAGAAATCATTAAAGGGCAGACCGAGTTTTTCAGCATGCCTGCCGATTAGACAGTGTCCAGTAAGTACCGAGACCTTGATACTATTGGATTTTCTGTCCAGTCTAAGCAGCTGCCTGGTCCGCTTGAGGTCCAGTGTAGTCCACAGTTGTCTGGAAACTCAACAAGAACTTCCCTTTACCCATAATTTGCGTGCCATTTCTTTATTGCCATTTTCACCGTTGCCAGAGGAATTCCATCGTCTGGTAGCGAGGAGACGTTAGGAAGCAATGTGCCCCGTTTAGCAAGATCATCAGCCTCACAGTTACCCTGGATATCCTTGTGAACAGGGACCCAAAACAGGTTAATCTGTGATCGCTCCGATAGAGTGTTTAGTAATAAGCGACAAGTCACGACTAGCTTAGATGTACTATATGCACCAGCAAGCGCCCTGATTGCCGCCTGACTGTCCGAAAATATCCGAATAGCATGACCAGATGTTTTCAGAATGGCCATTATCTCGGCTTGAAAGACACTGCAGTAGTCAGGAGAGAGAGAGAGAGAGAGTCTTAGTCCAAGGTTATTTGAGAAGATTCCGCAACCGACTCTGTCGTCTAGTTTCGAGCCATCGGTGTAGATGTCAACAGTACCACCCACAACCACTTCGTTACGGACCCATATCTCCGTACTCGGAATATGGATCTGAAACCCGTGGTCCAGAGCGGGAGTAGAAGAGATGTGGTCCACTATTGATAGCAGTGGCACATCCCGATCGATAATCTTAAAGTGCCCTATATCCAGACTGAGCCAGCGTGAAAGGGCAGTAAGTCTGGCTGCACAGCATTTAGCCTGTTTCAATACCAGAAGTTTGGTGCGTAACCAGTGGAGAAGAGCATACAGAGCCTTTGTCGAAATAGTTTGGAGAGCTCCAGTGATCAAAATGGTGGCGTTCTCCTGACTTTATCAAGAGGCTTTTGGTTGACCATTTTCTCGAGAGCGGGCCACCAAAAAACAGCACCATAGAGAATATTTGGCTCTATAACTGCCTTATTGAGCCAGGAGATGATCCGAGGCTGAAGGCCCTATCATGGTTCTAAAGCTTTCTGACAGAGATAGAGCTTACAGGTCGCCTTCCGAGCTCTTTCGTCAATGTTTGCCTTCCATTGAAGTTTGGGGTCAAGTATCACCCCAAGGTATTTCACACTTTTACTAACACTGAGCACAATGCCGTCCAGCCTAGGTGCAGTAAAAATCGGGATCTTTTATCTCCGTGTGAAGAGCACAACCTCCGTTTTAATAGGGTTAACATCAAGACCAAAATCGCAGCACCATTGAGACAGAACATTTAGCGAATAGTTCACCCGTTCTGTGAGTGTTGTCAGGTACTTCCCAGAGACTGCGATAGCAATGTCATCAGCATAAGCAATCACACTATTACCCGTTTGGTCCAGTCGCCGTAGCAGCGCGTTGACTGCCAGATTCCAGACGAGGGGAGACAATACGCCACCTTGTGGATTGCCTCTTTTCACTACCCTTTCAACGTGATCATTTCCAAAATTGGACGTGATGATACGTGTCTTCAGTAGTTTCGCAATGAGTCCAACCAGATTTGCATCAAGATCGAGATCCAAGAGGGCCTTTATAACGGCACTGGGGCAGACGTTATTGAAAGCTCCTTCTATGTCAAGAAACACTGCAAGCGTAAATGCCTTATTTGAAAGAGACTTTTCAACAGCGGATTTTAACACAGATTTCCCTTTCATGTAGGCGTGATGTGAGCTAGAAATAAGCGCAGGATTTATGGAGTTCCTGATCTGAAGACCAAGAAGCCTTTCCAGCGTTTTGAGTAAAAAGGACGACAGGCTTATGGGCCTAAAGTCTTTGGGTTTAATATGAGATGTCTTTCCCGCTTTAGGGATGAAAACAACTCGGGCTACACGCCAATCTATCGGCATGTAAGTATTTTCCAGGCAAGCATTGTAGATTCGCAATAGCCATGGTTTTATGAGGTCCATGCCATGCTGCAAGTCCGCTGGAATGATATTGTCAATTCCAGGAGACTTATCAAACGACATGATGGCCTACTCTATGTGAGCATTGGTCACCCGGAAAGTGGGTGGATAAACCGACGCGGAATTCACAGTCCCCATCGCTTCGTCAATCCCTTCACTACCAGGGAAGTGAGTATCAAGCAGCGTCTCCAAGGTATCGATTACAGAGTCCGTCCATTGATCGTCCGGCCTCTGAATACGCTCAATAACTCTCGGGGACGTGCTAAGAATCCTGCGTAGCTTGCTGGTTTCGGACGAGCTTTCTGTGTTCAGTTTCCACAATTTTTGGGCCTATTAAAGAGTCTTCTACATTCCCTACGTAACTCTGCATTCGCCGTATTCCACCAAGGGGGTTTCGGTTTACCCCTTGGCTTCGGTGGATTGCAGGCCGCTTTCGCTGCAGAGCATATCTGCAAGGCCAAGAATTCAACCGCCCGACCAATATCGCAGTGGTCATTAAGCTTGAAGGGAGCAGGCCTTAGGCCAAGCTCTAAAATGGACCATAATTTATTCCAGTCCGTTTGGTTTTTATCTATGTAGGAGTGGGACCCTCCGGAAGCTTTAGAAGGTCATGTGGTGGTGAATTTCCATGATCATGGGCCATATAACTGGAGACCACCCAGACATCCTTCGAGCCCATCTCCACTGCTATGGCAACGCTGTCTTTGTCACTGAATCTGCGAATAAAGAAAGCGTTAATATTATACTTAATCATATTGCAGACCCTGGGCTTACCTTGATCTGTGACGTAGACAGTTTTGTAGCCGTCCATAGATAGTCCAGAAACCCGATCATTGATAACCCATGGTTCCTGGACCAGAACAATATCCTCTCTTTTCTGTGACAGGCGGAGGAGTAGGGCCGCAGAAGCAGCGATGGAATGATGAAGGTTAATTTGCACAACCCTCATCATCATTATTTTTGGCCGTAAGGGTAGCGTCGGAATCGCACTCGCTAGACAGGAGTGATTCCTCGCTTTCTGCCAGATATTCGGATCCGAGCCTCATTTGCCGGAAAAAGTCACCGGCAAACTCGGATGAAGGGATGACACTTCTTGTGCCATCCGACGTATCTGAACCGCATATGGAGGCCAGAACCGTTTGTATAGGTTCAGTTTGTCCTGCGGGAACTTCTGGTACCAGAGGTTCCATGGGAGGTTTAGAATTTTCCCCTGTATTGTCCCCCTTATAGATCCTGAGAGAGATCGAGTCGAAACCGTAGTTGATCTCCCCCTTACAGGCATTAAGTGGGGCGAGGGTTTTGTCGATAATGACGATGATAGCGTCGCGGAAGTGGCCCTTTGGCTCGCTTACTTTAGCGACCTTCCAGTCGGCCGTAGGCAGCTTTTTGTTGCTAAGTTTAATCAGCTCCAGAATTTCATCCCGAGTGAAGGGAGCTGCCGGGATTCGGGCGAAGTATCTTGGACGGTTCGGAATCTTCGGATACAGCTGAGGTCTTAGCACCCGACTAGATTTCACCTAGGCTGTCAATTGCCTGCTTGTACAGGTCCGCTTTGCGTTGGTCACCACAAGCGATCAATTTAATATGCCCCTGATACCACTCCGCATCACGGCATGAGGGGGAGGGGCCAGGCTGAAATTATGTCCTTTTAGACAATGCGAAGAGCCGCTTGGACTAACCTCCAATTATCTGGAGATATAGTCCCGTCACTTTTACCAGTGTCTATTATAGCCAAAACGAGCCTATCCCTAACTATCTCACTAAGGGGACGTGAGGACATCGGTTTAGACGTTGAAGTCTTTGGCCGTTTAGGCAACTAACGTCATAGAAAATATGGTGGAGACCTTAGGTTGATGCCTTGAGGTGGCATCAGGGCAAACTGTTGGGGTAAAGATTCGTGCGAAATGGATTTTGTATATCCAAACCAGCTTACCCTAACGAAAACAATTTTAACCATATCGCTAGCAGTCGTTATAATTTATTTAAGCTTTGAACACTTGTCAGTAAAAATTTTAGAAGCTAGTAACGTCAACATGCTACCCATATTGAAATATAACTCTCATAAGACAAATTGGAAAACTTTATGTCGAATTAATAATAATAAACATGTAATATTGCCGAGCGCAAGTGACATTGATCTTAAAGAACATATCGACTCTATGAGAGAAAATTGTAAAAATGGTGTAAGCCAAAGTGCTAATGTTAGTGTGCCAAAACGGACATTGTCCTACTACAGTATATAAGGAGATAAACCGAATGCAACGAAACTGGAAAAATTTACAAGATTTGTACGAAATGAAAATATTAATAAGGGTAGAAATTTTCTTTAGACATAGGTTCTGTTACGTTTTGGAATCTGATAAACATTTAATGAAAGAAGAGCAAAAACATTGCCACCCTAAAGCAATACATACTCGCTATACATCAAATAGCGAAAAATGTGAAGTTTAAGCTTATTAATTTTCCGAGAATCATTCAATATCAGGTAATCCAAGTGACCGCGATACAGTTTTTCTAGTCACTAATACACTTTAATCTTTCCAGTCAATAGTTCCAAACTTTAAAAAACAGTTCAGATATTTCAAGCATTTCGAAAATATAACAGATGTTTGAAAGTCTTTCTTAGAAAAGAAGTTAAGTAGTTAACTATTATAATTAACCCATATCTAAAATTGTGTTATTTCTAAAATAAGTTTAAAGAGCCCAAAGTAGGGATGGAGAAAAAACATCGATATTTTATAAACACTCGATGTTTTGTATCGAAACATCGATTTAATCCGGTGTTTTTTTTTTTTTGCTCCTAAACAATCGGAAAACATCGATGCTTTCTTTCGATGGATCGAAATGACATTTTTTATACGGAACATGTATATTGATATATTAACGTGTTCATAGAAATCGAAAAAGCAATAAGAGTGAAGATATATTGTCTGATGAACTTTCAGTTTATTCGAGGACTCCTGTTAGAAGACTGAACGAAAATCCTTTGGATATTTGAAAAGATTATAAATCGCAGTTTCCTAAGCTTTACAAGATCGCTTTTAAATACCTTACAACGATGGGAACTTCGGTACCGTCTGAAAGACTATTTTCACAAGCGGCGCAGGTGATGGCTCAACAAAGAACCAGATTAAGAGGTGAAAGAGTTGGTAAACTATTATTTCTAAACAGTATTGAAAAAAAGTATTAGGAGATGTAAAATAAACTTAAGATTTTTCTAAAATATAATAATAACAAATAAAAAAACATCAAAACTTTAATAATAAATAATTAAAAAAAACAATCGATGTATAAAACACATCCATGTATTTTATGAAATATCGATGTATGTTTGCGATAAATCGCATGAAAAAAACATCGATATTTTTTTACAGTGTCCATCTCAAGCCCAAAGTCAATCCTGTTAAAAAGTCTTACAAACCACATGATAGTCCATCTTCTTTTCGCCTAATAAATCTCCTATCTATCCAATTAGCAAAATCCTTTAAAAAATTAGTAAGGAATCGATTTCAGTAGAGCATGATAACAAGATTTTCTTTCTTTTTGTACTTTTACAGTTTCCATTGCCTCTCATAGTTTCGCAAATTTTAATGTCATTGCTGGCTGTACCCAGGGCTCATGATTCTCGCCAATACTATACAATATACTTATATACATATGACCTCCTTAATCTGGATGATTGCACATTGTCAGTTTTTGCAGATAATCCAGCAATTCTCTGCTTTAGAAGACTTGCTATAAACATTATAAAAAACCTACAAAGAGCGACGACCCAAATTGAAACATACATCAATAAAAAGAAAAAAATGTTACACAGCGAAAAGACATAGGTAATATATTTTACTAAAAAATGAAAACCTTGCTTTGTTTTTCAAACAAGCGTTGAACCAAACAATTTCTTAATTTTTTTTTTTTTTAATTTTCTACACATAGACTTCATGATATTGAAAATATAGAACTAAATAAGCATATTTTCTAGCTTAGCACCAGCCTAGGTAGTAATTAAGTTGTAAGTAAATTACGCGTAAGAATTTTCAAAAATATTGTTGCTAAAATTTTTCCTCCAATTTGTATATTTAAATTAATTATTTTAAAATGTTGAAATTTTTTTCTTTGTTAAAAAATTTATTTTTGAGTTAGACAAATCTTTTCAATTGAAATTTAAATTATGCATTTGAAAAAAACATTATTTCAATAATTTTATTTCCTGTTTCCTGAAGAAATACTGAAATATTGACTTTGTGTTTGAAAATTTAGGAAAAAAAAATAAACAAATTATAATGAAGCTTGATAAGCAAACCAAAAAAGGAGCTGCCGACAGACAGTGGGTAATAAGGTAGAATTCGAAAAGGGAGTAAAAATAGAGATCATGGTATTTACTACCGCAACAAACTGCATTAAGAATTTGAAGTCACTGTTTGTGAGTTACTCATTGTTTCAAACTTTGCTCAAGAAGCTGCTACCTTGCGTGAATGGCTCAGAAAGTCGCGACCATATCACTGGAGTGAGGCAGCGGAAGAAGCGTTTTAGAAACTTAAGGACCTATCTTCTGCGGAAGCGGAAGGTCAGAAATTGATCGGAGCAAGGTGCCCGAAGTGCATGCCATTCCATATTAGGAATCCAAAACGCTGGTGGACGGCTTTGTGAATTACTAGGTATGCCACTGCAGTCTTCCAACAGAACTAAATTCTAACTAGGGAGAAAATATCAAATTGTTCATATTCAAAGAGCAATGCGTCGTTTATGACATCAAAAAGACGAAAAAACACCGCAGCATTCCTTGTTTGATGGCATGGTAGAAATATGCAAATGTATCCTATAGAAATATATCCAGGGCTTCGAAAAACTGATGTTACCAGTTAGTTCTTACTAACCAGTTCATTTTTTTGTTTCAGTAACATGCTAAAAATAATAAAACTCACTTTTATAATTCACGACAACTGAAAATATTATTTAAACTGAGCACACACAGCATTGAAACCAACTGAATTAAGTTTACTATTTTCAGCAGCACAAAGAACAAACAACGGATATGTGTTTTCAAACAAACAGTGTGCAACTGAAAAGTCAGTTTATATGCGTTTAGCAGTATTATCGTAACAAAACTGAAAACGTGAACGGGATGCTTGAACAAAGTGGAAACTGAGCGTTCGTATACAATTTTGTGTTCAACTAATTAATGAAAAATATGCGAGTGCATTGCTGTTTAGTGGTGTCAGTCAAAAATGCATTAAATTTTTCATTTTTGGAATATTTGAGTAGTAAAATATAAGCATTTAAATTAAAAATATTATCAGTATTTAAAAATAGTAGTGTAGAGCAGGGATTTAAAATAAGATTCACATTTGCATTTTATTTAACTTGTAATTAGAAAACATAATTTAGCAAGAAAGAAGATCCAGAATTTGCAAACTATGTTTTTGAAAAGGGTTATTTTTTTCAAGCCAGACAGAATAAGTTGAGTTATTAGTTCACTCTACATATTGATGAGTAATATTTTTTTATGTTAATGATTGCTAAGTTTTTGCAACATAGTTCTTCGAAGAATTTTATTTGAATCTTATGTACTTCAGCCTTAATAATGAAGTGTAAAGTGCAACAAAGTTGTAATTGTATGTAAGTAAGTTTAGTAAAATTACTCTAATTGCTTAGTACCACTTTAATTTAAAGATAACCAGAAAATCCATTCTTTCGAAATTAATCAAACTTTTATACAAACAATATGAAATGAAAGTATTTTCTATTTATACCTACCAAAGGCCAGGATTCACAATCATACACAATCGTGCGATTTAATCACATAAAAATCTGACAGAACTCTGTCCTACTTTAAAAATCGTTTCAAAATGGCGTCGTAGGTGCCACAGTATTATACAAAGAAGATGCATAAAACAGATGCTTTAAATATTTTGTTGTTTTTTCCCCCATCTTTATAAAATGAACTATGATCGCACAGAAAAAATCATTTTATGAATTATTTCAAAAGATTATAAAATCGCACAGTTCTGTCAAACAGTCTGTCACACACATACACTTTTAATCCACTCTATCAGACTTTTTTAACACACATACAGTTTTTGACAGATCGTACGACTGAGTATTATAGTCAATCCTGGCCTTAAGCAACAGTGACAATATATCTTTTTGTTACACAAAAAACTGTGTACAAATAAACAATCATGCTTTTCAGTTAGATTATCTACTCACATTTTCGGTTTAGTTGCGTTACTTAAAAAAACGTAACTACGTCTACTAAACGCACACGAACTGGCTTTTCAGTTGCATACTGTTTATTTGCAAACACAAAACATAGCCGTTGTGTTTTCTTTTTGCTGCTAAACATAGTAAACTGAATTCGATTGGTTTTAGTTCACTTTGTACTCAGTTCAACTATTTTAAGCAGTCAAATAGTTGAAAATGAAAACTCAAACTATTTTCAGTTCAGTCGGCAGTCAAAAAAATTTTTTTTTATATATATGCATTTAGCCATTTACCTTGTTGGTTTTCAGTTTTTTACTCCTTGCTGTTAGACCTGAAGAAGTAAAAAGCTGAAAACCAACAAAAAAAATTTTGTTGCGCTGAATTTTAAACCCTAAATATATCAACACAGTGCAAGTGGATTTTGAATTTTGTGTTTAAATAAAACTTGCGTGCGAATACAATCAACACTATTTCAGGCCCAAGAAGACCGACTTCTTAACCGCATTAAAACATCCAGTAATAAAACATAACTCAGGTATGATCGACTAGCAAATGCGAAATGATTTACTGAAGGAGAAATAGTTCTATCATTTAACCCACAACGCAAGGAGGATTACCCCTAAATAGCAAACCTACTGGGAGGGACTATGTTAAAATGAGCAAGAAATTTAGCGACGTAATTTGTCGGATAAACAGATAACATCTTGCGAAAAAGCTTTGTAAAAAAAGCAAAAGAATTCTCTTATGTGTTTGATAACAAAGCAATGAAAACTTAACAAAATAAAAACAAGCACAGTACCAAAGGAAACAAAAGGAATATTGTTATGTTTATTTCAATTTATAAACGTTTATTTTATTGAGTTCTTTTATAGCAAAATAAATAAACACAATTTATTTACTACTTTAATTAAATTACGCTTTAATTAGACGAATATTTATTTACCTATTCGCGATTAGTACACAAAAAAATACGCGATGGCAACTTTGCCACAGTTTTATCTGTTTTACCACAAGATCTTCACTGTTTGACGTTTTCACTAAGAATGGATCAGCCTGTATGGCCGTTGCTTTTATATACCCAATGTTAAGGCTCTTGAATATACCAGAACTTCCTCCATCTGTTGGTAGAATATTTCTTTACTACGCATTTATTATTTGAGACACATGATGATTGTTATTTGATTCCAGAACCTTCCATTATTATATTGAATTTATTTATACATGCTGTCGTTATGTAGGTGTTTGTGTAGTTGTGTGTTGCGTTTATTTTTATTGCTTTATGTTAGTTGTTTTTTGTTTTGTGATTAAGAAGTTTTTGTAGAAACTTCTGGCGTTGTAAACATACACAATAGGTCATTTCGTTTTACTTTGTTGGTGACAATTATTTTTATTTCTTTTTATGACCTAAATAAAGCATATTCGCAACAATATGATGACTACCTTAAAATAAATAGGATTATTGAAGATTCCACAAGTAGATATATGCATATTCAAGAACTTCTTGAAATCGCTATATAGAATTATTCAAAGTTAATATGAAATAAACTAGTTTTTGTCCGTTACTTAAGTGGGTAAGGTAACCATCACGTATTTTTCTGTAATAAACGCGTGTTCGAAATTAATTGTCTAAATAAATCATGTCATTTAATTTAAGTTGTGTGTTAATATTTTACAATTGAAGAACTCAATAAACTAAGCGTTTATTAATCGAATAAACGTAAAAATATTTACATTATTTGTGATATTGATATTATATAATGCAATGTTTAGATAACACTGGTCAACAATAAAAAACAGTTTTTGTATGTAACAGGATAATATAAATAAAATCAAAATGTTGCAAATATGAACAGTTTTTTTGTAATTAAATTTTTAAAAATTTTAGAAAATTTCAATATTTATCGACAAAGTAAAGTTATTTCTCTATATTGCAATAATGAAATCGGGATAACCTTAAGGTTTTTCTTCTATATTTTGCTTCAGGGACGTCTTGTTGTAATATCCAACAATAATCCACCAGCATACGTGTACTCCATTTGCCTTAATATCTTTTTTCTGTAGTAGAAACATCTTGTTGGAACCTTTCACCGTGTTCATCGCTAACGGGTCCTAGATTTTCAGGAAGAAGTCTAAATGTGAATGTAGATAATGTATTTTTAACAACATATTACACCCTAAAACCTTATATGCACATAAAAGCTCATCGACAATACTTTCATAGTCATTCGATCGGTGGTTTTCGAGAAAATTTTAAATCACTTTCACGAAGGATTCCCAAGCTGATTTTTCCAAATCTCTTAGTTTTTCTTTAAATATTTTATCCTTCATTAATTGCCAGATTTGAGGGCCAATAAATACGCCTTCTTTAATTTTTGCTCGCCTCAGTTTAGGGAACTTTTCTTTCAAATATAAATAACCATCATAATTCTTCTTCATAGCTTTAACAAAATTTTTCATGAGCCCAAGTTTAATGTGTAAAGCTGGTAGAAATATATTATTCAGCTGCACTAAAAGGGATTTTTTATATTTTTTTGTCCTGAAGTAAAGGAATCCCGATTAGGCCAGTCTTTCTTGATATAATGATTTTTTCGGTCTCTGCTGTCCCATTCACAAGTAAAACAACAGTATTATGTGTATCCTAGTTGTCATCCTAATATTAGGGCAATTACCTTCAAATCTCCACAAACTTTCCAGTTGTGTTCGTTATATTGAATCTTTTCAAAGATAAATTGAATACATTCACAAGGCATGAAAAATATTAGAAGCCTCCCCCAGTGGTATAGACGGAAGTTCATTTCCAATGTGTAAAAGAACAGCCTTTAAACTTACTTTTGATCCATCTATAACTAAACCCCATTCTTCTGCTTTATATTCTATATCCAAAGCGATCATTAGACCACAGACATTATTGCAATAAACCAACTGATCATCTTGTGAAAAATAAACTTTTTGCGTTTGATCTCGATTGCGAAAGTAACATACTTTTGTTTTTGGTTGTAATAAATTCCATCCCTTTAATCGAGAGCCCAAAAGTTCTGCCTATTTTTTGGACAAATTTCAGTCACGTACCAAATCATTAAGGTCTCCTTGAGATAGTAGATGTGGCTCATTTGATGAGGAAGCTTCTTGGAAGTCAGGATCTAAAATTTCAGATTCGATTGTTTCCGGTGTAGCGGGCAGATCGGTGGTTAGATTAGGTGGTTCTGGTATGGGTAGTTCCTCACTGTGAGGGACTGGTCTTTTTGCAGATGACAGGTTAGAATACTTAATTTTACTTTTTGTTTTAATTGTTATACCTCTTATATCAGTTAAACAGAAATAACAATCAGATGAGTGGTTCGCTGGTTTCGTCCAAATCATCGGAATTGCAAATGGCATAGATCGAGATATGTGGAACACACGCTTTGTTATGTTGTCCGATAGCAAAGCCAAAATACTGTTATATAACTTGGTTACTAAAGGTGTCAAATTTCTTCGCTGAGTTTTGAAAGTAATGTATCCACATATATAACAAAACTTGTCAGGATCATTTATACACTTTCTTGACATTATATAAGAATCACTTAACTCAAAAACAGTAAACAAAACAATGCTCTTAAAATAGCTAATACTCCGTGTGAAAATAAAACTAAAGCATGCTTGATCTTAAATTTTGTGAGTAGTGGCTGTAACAAAAAAAAAAAGACCTGATGGAATCAAAGTAAACATTTTTTTAAATCAGGGTAGGTAGGTCATTCAAATTTATTAAGCACCTTGCTTGCTACAAAATTGTGTTGACCAGTGTAATTACATACATATATGTTCATTTTGTTAAAAGGCAATAAAGTTTAATTTGTACTGATATAAAATAAATAAAACAACTAAGAAAACTATATTCGGCTATGCCGAATATTATATACCCTTCACCATCTATGTGAATCTAGTTTGGTAACCACAATCAAAAAAACAAATATTGAGTTGACAGAGAATTAAAACATCAAAAGACACTATATTCTTATTTTAAATAAAAATGTCATCGGCTCTACATGGGTTAAGCACTTTTTCGCATTTCATGAAAGATCCTTCAAAAGCTTTTGAATGACACCCATATTGATGTCTTTAAAAATATGGTACAAAATCGTACTTCCCTTAGAAATTTCAGAGGCCTATAACTCGGAAAACAATTTTTTTGCCTGATGTTTTTTCTAATTTTTTTATTCTCTATCGCCCCATATATTTGTTCTTCTGATTGGAGTTACTTCATTGTTCCCAATGATATGGAAAATATAGCAGGCATGGAGTTTTGCCCGCTGCACGCAAGGACATGGAACAAACTTGATGATTTAATAGCAAAATTTTCGAAATTATGTCTGAACGGTTGGCGTATTTTAATGTTCTCTAGTTCACCTTGTACATTGGACTGACGGACATCGCTCAATCGACTTCGCTATGCATAAGAACTCCGAATATATACTCTATGGGGATATAGATATTGTAAAAATTACAAACGGAATAACAAACTTATATATATCGTTTTTCCACTTTGTGTGGTGAAGGGTATAAAACATAATACTATTTTGCAATTATCATACCTCTTTTTTAACACAGCTAATATTGTAGAAAACGTATAGCCGCCCATATGACGAATAGATCTAGGAAATTAAAAATATAAGAAAAAATTATGAAAAATATGAACTTTTTACTCTTTATTAGTTTTGACTATTAAGTTTACCTGACGATGTGTTCAGCATCTAACTGTTTTGAAAAACGTGCATCTACTATGATGATATGGTAATAATTTGTGGAACTGCAAAGAGTATCAACAGCCTTTTCTGCCGAATTAACCAATGTCACTTCCAAATGTTGACGCTTGCATGCTTGCTGCATCACTTCACAAATGCTATCGGTCTTATGAAATATTAAAAGGGTCTTTTTCACGTATTAAAATAAAATAAGGCATGATTAATTTTTTTCTATTCGAACATATAAATAAAAACGAAATTTACCTTGAGACTGAGTTTCGGAGGTAACACAGACGGGCCTTTCATTTCAGAGGCATTTTGCTATAATGTAGACAAATTAAAGACATTATATATATATATATATATATATATATATATATTTAAGATCGAAAAAAACATCAGTAAATATTAGAGATCTGCCTGAATGCATTCAAAAGGCCTTTCGAATCTTTCCTTTCTTTCTCATGTCACGATTTGTTTTGTGCCATAGTTTTCGAAACGAATGAAAGAAATCACGCATTAGAAAAATGAGTTGCAAATCAAATCCAAACATAACATGAATCAAATGTGTAGAATCAGTTTTACACTAAAAAACAACAAATCATTTTTAATTCTATGAGTTGATTTTAATCAGCTTAATAAGAACAATGTAATATTGCCTTTTTTTTATTTTTATACTTTGCGTTTTGGGTAAAAATTTATTAGTAATTACATTAAAATATGTTTTTTAAAGCTTCTGTAAAGATCTACCCCTTTTATTTTGCATTTAACATAATATAGCTTTTAATTTTGGTTTATGTATAGGTGTGTACATAAATACATACATACATACGTTTGTGCAGATAGTATATATATTTAAAATATTTTTAAATAAAAAGTCCTAGGACATATCGTCCTAACATCCAATAGAAATTTCAGATAACGATAATTAGACTGGATATAGGGCAATTACATAAGTAACTTTTTAACTACTCTTTATTGACCGATGCATGAAAACTTACACATCTGTTCAGCTTATGTAACATTAAATAATAATAATCTATCTTTTAGTCTACGAGGTCAGACATATAAGGCCTTTTGTAATTATTTTATATAACCGATTCTTGCGAAACTGCGTAGATGTGTTGCGTTCCTGTAGCTGAGACATTACGATATTATCACTTAATACGAGGGCAGTTGCATAAGTTACTTTTCAATTACTTTTGATTGACCGACGCAAGAAAACTTATACTTGTGCTTACTTACTGTAATATTAAATAATAATCTACCTTTTAGTCTACAAAGTCAGACATATAAGGCCTTTTGTAATTATTTTGTGTAACCGATTCTTGCGAAACTTCGTATACGTGTTGTGTTCCCGTAGCTGAGAGCAATAATTACTTTTCCGGCCGGGGATAAATACATAAAAGTATAAGTGAAGACAGGTGTATGTGCATATGTATGTACACATATTACCATATCAAAAACAATCTTAGCAAGTAACAATCGGAAAATAAAGAAAATATTTTTTAAAATTTAAAATCTTATGAAACTAATGTAACCAAAGAAGCAGATTTTTCAAAATGATGTTATTTATAATTGATATTATTTGATAATAATGTTATTTGTATAAATAAAAGTACATCCAAACGTAAAATATAAAAATTAAATCTAAAGTTTTATGTATGTATGTTTATGTAAGTATACGTTTTTAAACTTTTTATTTAAAAATTTCATATTAAAATCAAGTAATGTTGTGATTGTTTTTAACAGGCAATGTTTTGGTTCATTCAACATGTTTATATTTCTGATTCGATTCACTTTGTTTCACATTTTAAGAAAAGACTATTTGGTGTTAGTGTAATGATTTAGTGTGAGTTGAAAAACGAATGCACTTATGCAGATCTCTAGTAAACATGAATGGACACAAAAATATTAAAGTATTAATAATAATACTTATATCTACAATGCACGAGCGGCAGAATCATAATACTTTTGAAATAATCCACCCATTTGTAAACGGCTAGACCGATTAATTGATATGAGCATATCAGGCGCTATGCTGTTTGGCATTTCTTCAATTTTTGTTTCATTAAAAAATATTATAAATGGTCTGAAAGGTCTAGTTGACATACCCAAAATGATGCTTTATTTTGCAAATTGAAGTGATCGAGTTGTAAGCATTTTAAAATAAAATTTTTGGTTTTTCGGTAGACTTTTTTAGTTTTTTTCATAATATTGTGACCTATTTTCAACACTTTTTTTAATTTTTTACAGTAGTTAGCAAGCAAACTTTGAACAAGTTTGAGATTTATATCTTTTCTGACGTAAGAGCTAGACAATTTTCAATTTAAAAGTTATACATTTTTGTTTTAAGCAAACTATATATGTGTACGTTTAACCCAAATTTGTAAAAAGTTGATCATACTTGTAAAAGAAAGACATCATTTAGTTTGGTCTATTGAACAACGAATTTAAAATCTTGATATTAAGCTATATGTTCTAAAATCCCAGATCTAGGATCAGAAGAGGAAGACTGCTGTAATGTAATGTAAGCATACTTTAAATTTTTGTTTTGTTTTTTATTTTAGTTATGATATCTAATAGATTAATGCAGATAATTATATGCGTGCTCAGGTTATTAAAAATTTTGGAACGTAAATGATAAAATCAACAAAGCAGCTAAGTAAAAATCTAAAAAAGCACATAGGCAAAAGTTTAGATATAACCAGCCATAGGTTATTTTGAAATAAACGCGTATAATTGTAATTATATTTACATTTCATTCTAACCCTTATGTTTTTTACTCTTTTTCAGGTGTATTGATTTCTCTACGGAAGTTTCTAAACCTGCCTACTGTAGTGTATGCATATTGTAGAGTACAAATGCATACTCTGATTTAGTTCAAGTGAAAGCATACAATGTATTGGGTTGCACTAAATTATTACAAAGTGTTACTTTGAACCACCAGCATATTTTTTTATATATGTGTGTGTTGTTTATGGAGTAATACTTTTAGTTTGTATGTCACTATTGTGAAGTAAGTCACTTTGGAAATCTGACCCAAGTAATGGGAATGCAACACAAGCGCCAACTAGAACACAGTTCATGCATGTTTATTTGAGTAGAGTTTAAGTTATTGAGTGAGTTAAGAAAGTCACTCATAGGATTAGAAAATGTATAGTACATAAGAACAAAGATTTGTATGAATATACATAAAGAACGAGTTCTTCTTTCTTTGTGTGGCGATCCTGCCACTCTGAATATAAAGGGATTAAAGATTATTTTAAATTAAGGCATATCCTGCTTGTTTAGGAAGGGAAAATTAATTACTTAGTCCAGGGAAAAAGAGAAGGATAAAAATATACACAGCTTGTGACGGTGGAAGTCACGGAGTTCGTTTCCACGTACACATTTCTGTGGAAGATTATTGTACCCTATTATACTTACAATCTATAATATATTAGAACATGAATTCTTTATCATATTATTTTTTATCTTTGAATTATTTTAATTTTTATCATTATATATTTCTCATTGAATTGTTTTGCTGTATATCATTGAATTCTGTATTCTTTTATTGTTAATTTCTTATTTTTTGTAAAGATCAATATTTTAATTTTACATTCAAGAGGGCGTTTGTTTCTTTTTTGAAACAAACGGTCTACCTATGCTGTGTTGTTTTTGTTTTTACAACAACACCCACGACAACAACCAAGCAAGAGTTGTTTGATGGTCAACCATCTAGCTTACGTAGTGTAAGCAAATGTATGTTTAGAAATACAAGTAGTGGAATACACGCTAGACTGTTGCTCCTACACAGGCAGTAGAAGGAAGTGGTAGTGACTGCTTACATTCATTACCAACTCCTCGAGAGCGATCATTTGTCCGTTGTTAGTCGACTGTCATATTGGAGCCTACATCGGTTGCGGTGCACGCGCCTGTGTATTTCCCAAGCGGTACGAGTAGTGGTTTACACGCTCATATCCGCTAACCGACAACGGCTGCCGACGGTAAGTGACGCCCACACGCTTGAGCCTGGGTCACTAGCAATTGGCTAAGTAGTAGTTTTGTTAAAACGTGAAGTAGAATAAAAAAACACGCTATCGTATTTGAAGCATACCGTGTTTTATTCACGACAACGACGACCCTGGACGCCGCTGAGTTCTGCCCCAGCAACCAGCGGAAACGTGTCGTTACATTAACGCCCGAGCAGGGACAAATTCTAATTTATCCACCTACAAACTACTGCGTCACACCCGTGACTGCGACGAAGTAAGTAGCGAGAAGCCTGCTCACCAGCAACGAGCCCCGCAGCAGCAAACCGGACTGCCCCATAGTTAGCTGCCGCACCGAAGACATCACGTCACACCCGTGACTGCGACGAAGTAAGAAGCCTGCTCACCAGCAACCAGCCCCGCAGCAGCAAACCGGACTGCCCCATAGTCAGCTGCCGCACCGAAGACAGCACGTCACACCCGCGACTGCGACGAAGCAAGCAGAGAGAAGCCTACCCACCAGCACACATACCCGCAGCAGCAAATCGGACTGCCCAATAGTCAGTTGCCGCACCGAAAACAGCACGCTACCGGCCGACAGCAACAGAGGGCCGCCAAGATGCTTCGAACCACCTGGGTGTATTCACTGAAGAAAGAAGAGCTCACGACCTACCTTGCCGCCTTCGAACAAACTACGAACGGCACCGTCAACGAATTGCGAAAGAGGTTCGACAAGTTCATTACGGCAGATCATCCCGAGGCATAACAGCAGCGACTTTTAGAACTGCAAGCCGACCATGAGAAGTTATGCACCACCGGCGCAGCCTATGACCACCTGCAGCTGCCACCACCAACTATGACGGGCAACGCAGCATCACCAGCGAAAATTGAAGGTTCGCTGCTACACCAAACTGCCGCC
Organism: Cistogaster globosa; assembly: GCA_937654795.1. NCBI lineage: Eukaryota > Metazoa > Arthropoda > Insecta > Diptera > Tachinidae > Cistogaster > Cistogaster globosa. The sequence goes on from OW569407.1 coordinate 52,232,674, forward strand.
GGCACAGAGCGTCAGCCGACTGAATACCATCCGCAAATGGGGCCTTAAATACGACGGCGGCAAGGATCCCCTTGATTTCCTCGAGAGAATAGAGGAACGTGCTGTTCTGTACGACGTGGACTTGAGGGAAGTGCTACGCAGCATGCCGGAGTTATTGCGCGACAATGCTCTGTGTTGGTACCGCAATAACGGCCGATCGTGGGGCCAGTGGTCAGAATTTAAGAATGACTTGGCTACGTTTTTCCTACCGCCGCGGTACTTCGAAGAGTTAGACGACGAGGTCCGTAAACGAGTGCAGAGACCGCAGGAACCTTTTCGGGATTACGTATTGGCACCCCAAGGCTTAATGAGACACGCCGATTTGAGCCCTGCACAGAAATTAGAGCGGATTTTTCGAAACGCCCATTCCGACTATCAATGGTATATTCGGCGGCGAGATTTTTCAACCCTCGATGAACTCGTGAAGTTGGCCATTGAGCTCGAATGCATCCCCCACAATAGCCATCCCACGCCCATAACGCGTGGCGATATAAGGGCCGGTTCTCACAGTACGGAAAGGCAGCAGCCAAGAGGCAAGGACAGCGGGGTAAATTCTACCAGCCTCTTATGGCGCGATGATAAACTTCAGAAAAATTGCTCTCAGAAGACACTCCAAAAACCGCGATCACCGAAACCAAGGCAGAGGAGCGTTGCCCCTGGATGATGAAAATGGAGCGAAATGAACACGACCATCCCGAGAGAGTAGCCGATTACACCATAAATAATCAGCAACTATACCGCCATACCACACGGGGGACTGGTGATGAAGATGACGCGCCTTGGAAACTGTGTGTGGCCACTCCGTTGCAAGTCAAGGTGATCCAGGAGAACCATGACCAGGCGACCGGCAATCACCTTGGCGTGCGAAAGACTATTAACAAAATTGCTCAGCGGTATCACTGGCCCGGCATGGCACGGGACATAAGTCGTTACGTACGACGGTGTGAGGCCTGTCAGAAGTATAAAAGCGACCAGCAAGCTCCCGCCGGTATGATGCTGACTCGCCAACCGGACGAACCATGGTCCTTAGTATGCGCCGATTTCATGGGCCCATTGCCACGCACCAAGCATGGTAATACGACGTTGTTAGTGCTGTGCGACAGCTTCTCGAAACGGTGTGAACTCGTCCCGTTATGAAACGCCACAGCAGAAGGCGCCGTAAAGGCATTGCGCGTTATGGAGTCCCGAAGACGGTTCTCACAGATAACGGCACTCAGTTTACAGGCCACATTTTTTGCCGATACCTTAGGGAAATGGGAATTAAACAACAATTCACCGCACCCTATACCCCCCAGGAAAACCCAGGGAAAGAGCCAACCGAACTGTAAAGACAATGCTAGCTAAGTTGGCCAGACAACACAATACATGGGACGAAATGTTACCGGATATCATGCTGGCTATCAATACCGCCACATCCGAGTCTACAGGCTACACCCCCGCTTTCATTACCCAGGGTAGAGAGCCACGTCTGCCCAGCACGCTCCACGATGAAGTAACCATCGGTACCGGAGCACGCCAGTTAAGCCCGACAGACAGAGCAGGGGAATTGTCGGAGATCTTTAAGTTCGTAAGGCGAAATCTGGAGAAAGCATCCAAGAAGCAACAACAACACTATAACTTGCGACGCCGTCCGTGGCGGCCCAACATAGGTGAACACGTTCTGGTCCACGCACATCCGCCATCGCGGGCCAGGGACAGTTTTGCGGCCAAGCTAGCCCCAAAATACCTAAGCCCCTACGTTGTGAAGAACTTTATATCCCCCGTTATTGTGGAAATTAGTAGTTGTAGTAATAGCGACGTGCGACGAGCGCACCTTAGTGAATTGAAACCTTTCCATTCACCGACTACTAACCCCACGTCTTCTTCTCTCTGCAGATATACGCGTAAGAGACATAGAAGAAAAACTAAGAATAAAATGCGGCCGCTTCATAGAAAGCGACCCTCTCCACCTACCAACCCGGCCGTTAAAAAGAGGTTTCAAGAAACCAGCCAGGCGTTCCAACACAAATTGGCGGCTGAACCAGCAAAAGGTCGCTGAACCATATTTGTAAATAAAGACAAAGTACTCAGTCAAAGCCAACAACGAACCTAAACAACCGGGCTCAGACACCAACCTCGCCCGCGAAAGAAATCGTTTCAGGCATCTTCATTATCAGACTCATCATCGTCATCATCAGCGACATCACCAGCACCGATCGCGGTCTTAGGGCAACCTTCAACCACAGCCCCCCGCATCACCACCAGCCCGACCCGGGCAACATCTGCCGCGGCACCTCCGGCCAATGATCTCCTGCCCCAACCCGCCGAGAAAAAGACAACCTCCCCACGCGGAAGTTCTGACAGCATCCCCAAGCACCAAGCCCCACAGGAAGTGCGAGAAGCAATAGCTGCCAGAAAGGCAAGGGGCACCTTCCGGACACGTTTCCGCGTCCATGCTGAAAAGCAACGCTACCTGGTCAACTGGTCAAAAATCATGCCAACGGTTATCCGCTTGCTGCCGCCTACCACAGAACTCCGGGAGAGGGAAGGGTAGTGTGACGGTGGAAGTCACGGAGTTCGTTTCCACGTACACATTTCTGTGGAAGAGTATTGTACCCTATGATACGTATTATTTATAATATATTAGAACATGAATTCTTTATCATATTATTTTTTATCTTTGAATTATTTAATTTTTATCATTATATATTTCTCATTGAATTGTTTTGCTGTATATCATTGAATTCTGTATTCTTTTATTGTTAATTTCTTATTTTTTGTAAAGATCAATATTTTAATTTTACATTCAAAAGGGCGTTTGTTTCTTTTTTGAAACAAACGTTCTACCTATGCTGTGTTGTTGCTGTGACAATCTAAAGCAAGTAGTTCTGCTTTATGGGTTGTTTTTATTTTTACAACAACAACCAAGCAAGAGTTGTTTGATGGTTAACCATCTAGCCTACGTAGTGTAAGCAAAGGTATGTTTAGAATCACAAGTAGACACTACCACAATCCCATCCTGCCTGTATGTGTGGCTAGCCGATGGGTATAAAAGGCGAGCAATTTGCCTGCATCGACAGTTGATTGCCGGCTGGCCCTTAGGTAAGACCGGTAGTTTGGTAGTGGAATACATGCCAGACTGTTGCTCCTACACAGGCAGTAGAAGGAAGTGGTAGTGACTGCTTAGATTCATTACCAACTCCTCGAGAGCGATCATTTGTCCGTTGTTAGTCGACTGTCATATTGGAGCTTACATCGGTTGCGGTGCACGCGCCTGTGTATTTCCCAAGCGGTACGAGTAGTAGTTTACACGCTCATATCCGCTAACCGACAACGGCTGCCGACGGTAAGTGATGCCCACACGCTTGAGCCTGGGTCACTAGCAATTGGCTAAGTAGTAGTTTTGTTAAAACGTGAAGTAGAATAAAAAAAACACGCTATCGTATTTGAAGCATACCGTGTTTTATTCACGAAAACGACGACCGTGGACGCTGCTGAGTTCTGCCCCAGCAATCAGCGGAAACGTGCCGACGGTAAGTGACGCCCACGCGCTTGAGCCTGGATCACTAGCAATTGGCTAAGTAGTAGTTTTGTTAAAACGTGAAGTAGAATAAAAAAAAAACACGCTATCGTATTTGAAGCATACCGTGTTTTATTCACGACGACGACGACCCTGGACGCCGCTGAGTTCTGCCCCAGCAACCAGCAGAAACGTGTCGTTACATTGGCAGTTGATTGCCGGCTGGCCTTTATGTAAGACCGGTAGTTTGGTAGTGGAATACACGCTAGACTGTTGCTCCTACACAGGCAGTAGAAGGAAGTGGTAGTGACTGCTTACATTCATTACAAACTCCTCGAGAGTGATCACTTGTCCGTTGTTAGTCGACTGTCATATTGGGGTCTACATCGGTTGCGGTGCACGCGTCTGTGTATTTCCCAAGCGGTACGAGTAGTGGTTTACACGCTCATTTCCGCTAACCGACAACGGCTGCCGACGGTAAGTGACGCCCACACGCTTGAGCCTGGGTCACTAGCAATTGGCTAAGTATTAGTTTTGTTAAAACGTACAGCAACCGGCGGAAACGTGTCGCTACATTCGCTTATGCTTAGTTTTGTCCTTTTAAAAAATAAAAAAAAACATAAAAAACAATAAAAGTTCCATGAAACCCACATTAGAAAAGATATTGGAGGTACTCCTTGAGGCCGAGAAGCGAGAGGCAAAGTTGTTGTCAGAGGACAAGGAAGCAAAAAAAATCAGCAGTACTAACTGTTGGACCAAAACCTTTAAGGATCCGCGAAGAGAAGAAAATCGAACCCAAATTTGAGATCTTTCCCCTACCAAACGTCAACAAAACTAGAGGTGGAGCTTTGGCGAAAGCAAAAAAAGAACTATCAATAATTATTTCGCAACTCTCCTATGAAGAGGCTAAGGGGACGAGGCTAATTTTGGAGGGTAAAATAAAAACCCTGAAGAATGTAATTAATAACATCAAAAAGGAGAATAGGAGGAAAAGAAATGAAAAAATTTTTTTTAATTAAGAAAAAACAAGGTTAAAAAAATATTAATAAATAAAAGAGAAAATAGAACAAAAGCAAAATTAATAATTTTAGTAGTTTTATGTATTTTATTATTAAAATGTAAAATATATACAATAAAAAGAACCCTATTGATTAAAAGATTCGAGGTAAAAAGATTTGTAGAGGAAAACTCAAGTTATCTAGAATCAATAAAAAAAATATTGTCCTACATAAAAAAATAATAAACAATAAAACAAATATTAAAATTTAAGAATATGCAGATACATAAAGAAGAATATAATAATAACTTTATAGGTAATATGAATTCAATTTTAGAGAGTCTACGGATACTAATATCGAATGCAAAAAAATCTTTAGATTGTCCGTATTCAATAGACACTGTATATGTTAAAAATACAGAAATAAATATCTAGAAGAGGATTTCTTAAGATTACAACCAACTGAAAATCAGAAAGTAGAATTCAAAAACTTGAAAACAGAGGCCTTAGATTTATTGGAGCAACACTCTAATAAGAAAACTAGTATAGACAAGAAAAAAGCAAGAAAAAAGTATGGCGAACATGGAAATTAACGAATTGACAGCGATAATTAAGTTAGTCCCAATTTTCTCCGGAGAGATGGATAAATTGGCAGATTTTATCAAGAACTTAGAAATAGTAGCACAAACCATACCGGTGGAAAAACAAAATTCATTCTTTAATTCCATATTCAATTCAAGATTAGATTCGAAAATACAAAATATGATAAAACAAACTTCAATTTCTAGAACTATTGAAGAATTGATTAATGCCTTGAAAAGTGCATATAAATTGGTTAAGAATTCTAGTAGCATTTTAACGAATTGACAAGTATAAAACAAAGGGGTGATAATTTGCTTGGTTTTGCCACAAAAATTGAAAGCCTGGTATCTGAAATAAATGAGGTACAAATATCTGAAGAAGGCGAAAGGAATGGAGTTCCAATAATAAACTCGAACGCGAAGATAGCATTAATTGCATTTGTAAATGGACTTTCAGATCCACAGATGGTATTAACCATTGATGCTAGTAGGATCAAAACATTCGTAGAAGCTTTGGAAATAGCCGAAAATGCTACATCAAGGTCAAAACAAAGAAAATTTTTTTTCAAAATGTTACACCTACACAGAATATACGAGTTAAAAGTACCACATGTAGAAAATGCGGAAAAACACATGGCTATAAATGTCCAGCAGAAGGAAAGGAATGCTACAGATATTAAAAAACTGAATCACTTCGGCAATATGTGTTTGTCAAATTCTAATACTAATAACAACAACTCAAACAACAGAAATAACAATTCCAATTACAGAAATAAAAACCATAGAACTAATATAAATTCTAACAACAGGAACTACTATAGATCCAATAGGAATCGTAATGTAAACCATATTGAGGATCAGAAAAACTACCTGAGCCCGGAGACCATACATCAGGAATCTCCGAAAGAAAACATGTAATTACAACAAAAATTTATAATATATCATCTAACCTCAAAAATTTCATAAAACTTAACGTTTTGAATACAAATTATCCTTTAACATTCATGATAGATACAGGAGCTGATGCATCCCTGTGTAAGAAAGATTTTGTATGTTATTATGATGAGGATTAAGATGATTGTTGCAACTAAACTGGAATTTTGAAAGAAGTCATTAAATCTTTAGATTCCACAAATTTAAAAATTAAAATCGAAAATAATGAAATTCAACATAAAATACAACTAGTACCAAATGATTCTCCAATAAGTACGAATGGAATACTTTATTATTATTATCTGAGTCTATGGAAAAAATCCTTACAGAGTGGTATACATACATATAGTTTTTTACAATTTAAAACCTTACCAAAAATTAAATTTAAATTAAGTATTTAAAAACAATAACCTATTGCGTTTATTAATGTTTACATTTAAAGAAAAATCAATTAAACTATAAAGATCGCAACAAATTCTTCTAAAGGGCTCATCGTTGGCATAATTTTAGCGAACAAATTGAATTTAAATTGGTTTAAAATTTCTGGTTAGACATACAGAAATGTTGAAGTATAAGTTTCCCATAAGGAACTCCGAAAAAACATCTCCAGTAATCAAATTAAACAAACACGTAACACTAAGCATAGTTCTTCGGCTTTGTAGAGACGGTAGCCCAATATCAGCAAGTCTGGTTTTATATGACGGTAAATTGGAAAAATTATTTCGGTACATATTTCGTAAGCAAAATTGTTTTTTGATCAGACTCAATTTTATTACTATGCACGATATACTGTGGGTCCTAAACAACGGATCCATATTCTAAAATTGGCCTTACTAAAGATGTATAAAGCTGCTCGGTGATGTGAATATCAGTGAATTCCTCGGTCCAACGTTTAATGAAAGCAAGTACCCCACGGGCTTTATTTGATATCATAGCAAGATGTTGACTAAAGTTTAATTTAGCATCTAATAAAATACCCAAATCAAGGATCGAATCAACAAGTTCCAACTGATAACCCTCAAAATAGAACGGATTATGTGTATCAACTCTTATGGAAAAGTGCATATGCTTGCACTTGCTTAAATTTAACTCCATTAAGTTCATCGTGCACCAAACAAAAAAGCTGTCTAGATCCTGTTGGAGGGAATTGTGGTTGTCAAAGTTGTTGTAATTATGAAAAATTTTTACATCATCAGCGTATATTAGAACATTTGAGAATTTGATAGCAGTAAGTAAATCATTGATAAAAAGTGTAAATAAAATTGGACCAAGATGGCTACCTTGAGGAACACCCGATTTTACAATAATATATTTAGATATTGATGTTTTGAAGCGCACCAGTGTAAATGACATCTATGTGTTGACCAATAGTGAATCCTCGGTTAACTTCGATTGAAAGTTGTAGCTGATTTGTTGTTGTTGATCATCCTTTACGAAAGCCATGTTGACAAGGAGTCATTAGTGTTGAAACTTGATGACACAAGGCATGATTATGACATTTTTCGAATAACTTGGGAATCGCACTTAGTTTTACAATTCCTCTGTAGTTCACAATGCTTGCTTATTTCCTGATTCAAATAAAGGAATAATGTAAGTCGGGAAAAAAGCCGTATTTAAGTAAAAAGTTAAATATAATAGTTAGCGGCGGCGACAAAACATGTGCACAATTAATTTATAGGCTGCTAGAAATACCATCAGGACCAGGGCTGAATGAAGACTTGAATTTTTTAAAATTGTTCATGATATCAGCTGTATGTATAGGTGAAAATTATATTAGCTGGATTTGAGTTATGGGAAAAGAATAATTACTTGAGTTATCGTATTGATCGTTAAAGTGGTGCCAAAGAAATCAGCAAACATATAACTTATGACGAAATCGTCAGCAGAATCATTATTTAAGTATTTCATAACAGTTGGGTATTCACTTACTAATCGTTTTGAGTTAACGAACTTATAAAAATATTTTGATTCTCTCTGAAAATTGAGTTTCATGTTGTTTAAGTATATCTTATATAATTCAGTATTTAATAAGTTGTATTCAGCACGAGCTCTAGAATATTTTCCATAATCTGTTACTAAGCCAGTTGTTTTGAAAATTCTGTATAGTTTATTTTTCTTGTTTTTGATTCGAGCCAACAGTTTAGAACTCCATGGGGGTACAGAATATTTTTTGACTAAGACTATAGGAACGCAGTCCTTAAAATATCCAAAGATGGTTTTATTAAATAAGATCACCATTGCATTAATAGAATCGGGAGAATCATTAGGTATAAATAGTAAATCCAACCAGTTCGTATTGTATAAATACTGGTTTAAAGTGTTATAATCAGTACGCTTAAAGCAAAAAGTTCTAATCATAGTTTTTCTAACTTTTCGTTTATAGCTAGATGGTATACAAAAATTAAGTTCTATAGTTGGATGATAAGGGTCCTCGGGTAGTATTATAAGGTCAACACGTTTTATTTAATATCTAGCCGGTTCATTTACAAATACTAAATCAAGCAGCTTATCATGGGAATTGCGAATTCCATTTATTTGATATAAGCATAAATCAGATAAATTATTTATAAAATTATCAATTCAGTCGCTTGCTTTAGTTTGTATAAAATAAAAACAATCAGTTAAGTATGTAGGTTAAAATCGCCAAACACAAGAATGTGGTCATCTGGGTACGCCTTAGAAATAACTTTTTGAATTGATTTTGATTGTTCAGTATAGATCAACTGATCAGAACATGGAGGGATGTAGGAACATGTTATATAAATATTTTTATGACCAACAAACAAATTCGATTCCATGTTGATTTTCAAACTTAATTTCTTCCGATTAAAATAGCAAAGAGATAGCTATGAGAACACCTCCACTAATCGTTGCAGTTTTTCTATCGAGTCTAAAGATATTATAATCATTACAGGGTGATTGCATGTTGTGTAAAACCAAAACTTTCTACATACAGTTTGGATAATTTAGAGTTTAATCCTCAAACATTTGGTTATAAAACAGATATTTGTAAATCGGAAACAAGATCTAGTTTTTTGAATTGCTATTTTGATTTGTCAAAATGCGAACCATGTTATCTATTCTCCGGTTTTCCCTGTATACATATTCTCGAAATAGAGTATTTGCCGGCCAAAAATGAGGGTTGACGATTTGCTCATATTTACCAAGCGGAACTGTAATTTCAAATAACGTAATACTTCTAGGCTGGAAATAAGAAAACTTTCTAGTTAAAATATCGGCTTCAAAGTTAAGTTTATATTTGATGTAATATTCAATATCATCAACAGTTGTTTCGAAAGCAAAACGAGATACAAAAACAGACTTTTTATTTGATGGTATTACCACAAGTGGTTTGATGGCATTTGAATTATCATTAGTAGAAATATTGTTTGTATTGTTTACAACGGACAATGATGGCACAACTAAGGGAGGAGTCATTGTGTTATCGTTAACGGAAGATAAAGTATTCTGTTCTGATTTATTATTTTTGGAACCAGTCGGTATCGAGATTTGCGGTTGATTTAACTTAGTAAAATTTCTAGCGGACTTGAGTCGGGGAATAAGCAGAACATAGTTTGTCGATCAACTTAAAGTCTTCAAACATATCTTCATATTTCTCTAGTTTTTTCGACTGTGAAATAAATTCTTTTTTAATTTCATCGAACTTATCGCGATTTGATTTAAAAAATTTATAATAATTAACATCAATTTTCTTGCAGTTTGAACAGCACCATCGTAAACCTTTGTTTTCAGCTAAAACGTCAGAAACACGAACGGGGATATCAGTACATTTGGCGTGATATGAATTTTCACACAACCAACAGGCAATAATGGTTGCATTACTATCCAAAAGTAAAGTTGTAATATACAGTACAAAAATATACAAAAATGTTTAAATAATTGAAGCACACTCCAAACTAAATACAAATCAATTTACTGACACAGTTCGATTAAAACAGATTCTGAATACTTTAAAACAGTTTATAAAACGGTTTAAAAACTCTTTAAATAAAAACTTTTAACAGAGCAACAAGCAACACGTCTTAACGCAATGATGACGATATAGTTTTTTTGGTAGAGATTTTTTCTCTAAATATAAATGCAATATAGATTATGATACGTATATATGGTCATTTACTATCCACAATGAGACAGTAACACTACCTATACATGATAACGTATTTTCTGTTAATCATGTAAGAATACCACAAAGAAGTGAAATTATAATACCTTTTAAGATTAAATTAGATGAAGACAGTGTAGTAAAAAATAGAGAAGTTACAAATGGTGTATATTTGGCGAATTCGATTGTGCCCAAAGAAGGAAATCAACATATTAAATTACTAAATGTTACAAATAAGCCTGTTACAGTGAGAAATTTGAAACTTGAAACTATTCCACTAGGTAAATATGATGTATGTTCTATTAATGTAAATACTCATAAAAACAAAAACACAGGAGCACGATTTGATAGACTGCTAGAGCGTTTAAAATTGGATGATTTGAAAGATACTGATTAACAAGAACTTTTGAACATATTGCGTGAGTATCAATCAGTGTTCCATATGGATGATGAACATTTAACTACTAACAATTTTTATAAAAAATAAATCTTCATGATAATAGTCCTATATATATAAAAAATTACCGTTCCATTTACTAGTTCCGAAAAAAGGTCAAACTGATCTAAATAAGTGGAGATTGGTAGTTGACTTTAGGAAACTAAGTGACAAGATAATAAACGATAAATTTCCATTAACTCGTAGAGTCAAATATTTTTCAACGTTGGACATGACAAGTTCATTTCATCAGATTGAGCTGGAGTTTTGGGTTTTGGTAATTCACTGAACATTTTTTTAATTGCTGCTTGTCAAAAATGAAAAGTTAATGCTAGTGAAAACACAACAATTTTGTGACAGAAGTTGATTTGTTTTAAAAATAAATAAACATTTTATCTGTTTATTAATAATCACCAAACAATTGTGCACCAAATATGGAAAGATCTGTTGGAAAAATTAAAAAAACCCCTGGACAGCTCAAGAAGAAGATTTGCTGGTGGAAGTTTGGTTTGAGCAAATACGTGAGCTGAGAGGTGCGCGTAGGAACAGGCATGTATACGAAGACATGAAGCGCCAGCTCCAAAAGCATGGCTATGAAGCAAGTTTGCTGGAGGTTAAAAGTAAAATACATAATATGACCACAAGATATAGGTGATTATTCACAAACAGAAACAGCACACATATCGTTGTTGCAAAGTTATCTTCACGTATACAAAACCCAAAAAAGTAGATAAGACCGCTTTCCCCAGTAGATAAGACTGTATGCATATGTACTTATGTACATACGTGTTTAACAAAGTATATATAAAAGTAATGAAATTATTAATTTTTGCTTTTTATTTTGATTTTGATATATGCAACTCAATTGAAGTTGAAATGTTGGAAGAATATGAAGATCAACTCAGTTCGAATAACAGCGACTCACTTTCCTCGAATCCAACCATTTCATTACAATCAACTCCAGTTGCTAAAAAAAAAAGAAAGCAGTCGAATTTCCAAATGAACTTTTAAAACGGTTTGATAAACTTGAAGAAAAATGGAGCTACAAACTGCAGAATCAAAAGAAATGGTTAAGAAAAATTACAATTTAGAAGTTAAAAAAACACAGCTTATAGAAAGATTTGATAAAAGCTCAGAAGAATTTAAAAATGCTATTGTTAACCATCTAAAGAACTAAAACTACAATACTTTGCAAATAATTAGACTGTAAAAGGTATTTTCTAAAATAATTTGAACTCATTTAAAATGAAAGAACATTTTAGAAAACACTCTTTTACTTTAAGGCTATCAGGTGTGTGATGAAAATCGACCGATTTGAAAACGAGTCGTTTTGGGATACACTTTATACAATAATAAAGAAGTTATCCCAAAGTAATTGTAGGAATGAAAAGGTATTGAAAACTATATTGAAGATGTTTAAAACAAGAAAATAGTAATAAATCAAAATTGTTTCGATTTCGAAATCGATTTATATCACATACTATGTACATACGTCTATAAGTATTTGTTTGCAAATAAATAAAAGTAAAAACCTAAGTATGAACCGATCGCTTGTCTCATTTCTTCTCCGTTTTCACCTTCAGTCATAAATATTTCATTGTTTGGATTTGGAATATTTTTTATTTCCAGGAGCCATTGGTGATTATTGATGTTTACAAAATTATGTTAACAAAGTTATATAAAATACACCATGCTTTTATAATTTTTATAACGGTATCTACGTTCTTCATTTTATTATCCACACCTTTCCCGATTCTCCAAAAACGAGCTTTTAAAAGATCAAAAGCGTTTTCAACAACCATTCTGCACTTTAACAACACATAATAATAATGTTTTTTAACAGCGTTGTTGTCGGCGTTGAACGGATATGGCTTCATAACCATTCTTGACAATCGGCAGGCAGAATCACCCAGGACTACTACTGGAACGTCAACACTAGATAATCTTTTTGACATTTCAGTTAACAGCGAACACTATTCAAGGTGCTCTTTTAGCTATGATTTTCGAAAATTTGGGAATATTTGCACCGCCCTGGGTTGCTAACATTAATATGCAAAAATCGGTATCTGAAAATAGTTTTTGCACTCAAAAATGGTTTAAAACAAAATTACATTTATATGTATAAGTATGTAAAAACCTGTAGTCCACCAAGTCAAAAAGTACTGTTGTATACCATCGTTTGTAGTTGAAATAATCTACCGCATCTGCACTGTTGGGTGTTGGGCAGTTGTCTGTATATATAAAAAACTTTTAGTTTCCATACACGTTTTACAAAAAAAAAAATCGAAAATACTGCTGTATTGTTAACTTTGACTTCTAATTTCTTTAACTATGAAGCATATGATCAGTATGCCTATAATTAAGCAAACTCAACATACCAATTGCACCCAAGCATTGAGGAAATCCCAATTTTTCAAATCCATTTTTTAATTCCTCTATTTTTTTTTGACATAATGGAAAAATACTTAAGTAATCCGAACATACTACGTTCCAAGCCGTCTTACAAAATTCTATTGAAATTACACAAACAATAGACTTTTCAACACCAAAAAAACTTGCAATGCTCCTGTATTCAAGCGGAATCGTTTCCCGGAAATGTGTTTGATCTTTTTGCAAACATCTCAGTTTGTTACATAGCAAATTAAATATTTGACAGTTCATCCGAAATTTGTTTTTAAAGTCGTCGTCACTAAACCTCTGGCAATCCATTTGCCAAAACGATTTTGTACGATCCTATAGGATTATGTTTGTAAGCTCATTGTACGATATTTTCATATATACTATTAATAATTATTACCAATTGCCACAATCTTCTTTCATAACTGAAATTGTTTGATTGCTCTGCCATTATCAATAAAAGCTTTAGTTGCTCCTTTCTCCAATAAATTATATTTTTCAACATAGCACAACGTTTTTTAAAATATTCTTTTTTTGTTTCAAAAAATATATTTTCAACATTTATAATAGCATTGTTAACATCATTTAAATAATATTCGCAAATTTTTATTATTTCTTTTTTATCCATTTCTTTATTTACAAAACTTTTTAATTCTCGTGTCAACACTTACAAAATATGACAATATGTCAAACCAAAACACAATAATACTCGTGTGAGCTACATTGTTTAACACTGTTTAAAGGGTTGCTTAAACATGTTACATTTTAGTAGTGTGAACATACTATAAGTGTATATACATACAGTTACTCACCTAATATTTTGCCTATATAAAATAAAGTAAATTTTAAGATTAATAGCCTGTTCACACATTACTCAATATTCAGGTTTTTTCAATAAAAGCCATTATTGAGCTCAATATTCCATACAAAATCTCAATAATTTATCATGAATAGAAATTAAAAAACAACACTGTTCAGAAACCTCAGACACAAACCAATAGCGTCTAAACTAAGCAAAGTTTTAAAATTTAAACATCAGTCACAAACCAATTGCGTCTAAACTAAGTTAAATTTTGAAATTAACCGTCAGACACAAACCAATTGCGTCTAAACCAAACTAATTTTGTCAATACACAGAATATTGACTCAATAAAAGTACTTGTATGAACACTTTATTATATTTTGTCAATAAACAGAATATTGGCTCAATAAAAGTGCATATATGAACACACTATAAACGTTTTATAAAAAATATAATTTAGGAAAAATGTATGTGCATTTTATTTAATATTATATAAAGCAAATTTTAACTTTAATTCAGTTTTTCTTAAATTTAGAATAAATTTTAAATGCTTAAGGTTTTTAAATTAACATCAACTAATTTATAATTTTTCAGGTCACAGAAGTTTTTTACTTCTTCGAATATAATCTAAGCTCAGAAACCAAAATGGTATTATTAATATTTTGTGTGTAGTCCGATATTTGCTAGAACTGATACTAGGCGTCCATGCTTTGATTCTACTAAATTACGAAAATTTTCCTGAACTTTTCCATCAAGATAAGTCTAAAGATTTTCAATTTGATTAATGTCAAGTTGTTTGACGTATAGTGCTGTATGTGTTGGATCATTATTGTGTTGAAAATAATATTCATTCCTATGAAGCCCCAAAAACTGAAGATGCTCCCCTAAAATTGACAAATATACATGCTTATCCCTAATGCCATCAATAAAAACCAATTTCCCCACTCAAGATGCAGACATGCAGCTTCACACCATTAGAGAACCACCAACAAGTTTTACTGTTGGCTTTATATTTTTTTTTACATTCAGGGATTCATTTGGCCTGCGCCACACCACACGTCGTATATTCGGTCCGAATAAGTTGAATTTACTTTCATCACTAAATATTACGTTTTTCCAAAAGTCAAAAGTCTTAGTTTTGTGGAGCTCAGCAAACAGTAAACGCTTTTGTCTGTTAACTTCAGAGAAAAAATATTTTTCTCTTTCCACACGACCGTTAATATAATTGGCTCTCAGAACCTTACGGATCGGTTCATCGCTAACATTAATTAGTAAAGGCCTCGTAAGCTTCTCGTTGATTTTTCTTTAAGAATTTGTCTTTCGTTTCTAGAAGTCTATGATTTTGGGCGTCCCTTTTGCTGAATATTTTAAATAATACCACGTTCCTCTGCCCTTTTAATTACATTCTCTATTGTGTGCGGACACCGACTAAATATGTCACAAATGTATTTTATTGGTTTTGCGTATCTCATTAATTTGTAGAAATTATGAATGGAATTAAAATGTAAATACAATTCATTCATCCTTTAGCGAATGAATGTTTAGAATTGAATAGCAATATACATAAGTAAATTCACAATTTGCAAACTGTTTAAGCGCCAACGTTGTAAACACTCTTTTGCCCTTTTTTTGCATCTGTGTAAATAAAATAAAAAAGAGAAACAGAAAACAAAAAAAGGGCAAAAGAATGCGCGGCTGAATTTTTGTTCAGTTGCTTGTAGGTTTCAAAAGTGAATACGTGGTCGACTAAGTTTCGTGGCTAAAATTTCTGTAAAACAAAATGCAATAAAATAAAGTGTTTGAATCACAATAAAATACAGATATTTTGTTATCATTTCTTTAAATAAAGTACTCGAGTCTTCTTAAAGATTGTAAGCACTAAACAAATTTATGTACAAAACAAGTGGAACCAAGCTGTGTAGATCTTCCATTGTAACAGATAAACAAAAATATTCGAAATAAAATCTGTGTACATGTGCTAATTATTTAAAGTGTTTATTATAACTAAAAAAATAAAGTAAATATAAAAATTTAACCAAATCATAAAAACCTTTATAAAGTTTAAAAAACAGTTAAACCCTCCATAGCAAAGGCGGTGTCAATTGTGTTAACTAATATGAATACTTTTTAGATAGTTTATGATAATATTAAATAGTTAATCCCTCTGATTAAATTGATCAAGTTTCCGAGAAAAAAGAAGGAACGTACAGTGTTGGCTTTGGATGCGCATTCACATTTCTCAGAAAGACGGCAGCAAGCTACTTGGACGGAACGCGAAGCGGTCATTACCCACAGCGTTGGACACCACTCATACAAACACATCCGGTAAGTCCTAAGTATTTTTCCCCCACAACTCTGTGGACGACCCCACCCACATCGAAGTGGAAGAATCCCCCTTGAACCCCCACATTTTTTGGTCCTTCGAGCCGGATCCAACCCGGTACCCCAAAAACCCCCTAAAATTTTCCTCCATAAGGAGAAAAAACCCCACCGGATTCCCATTCCGGACCTCATATCTATACGTTTTTATATATAAATAAAGTTTTCCTCCGTATAAAGGAAAACAAACCCCATACCCCTATCAGTGTTTCCATAAAGGAAAATCCTAAGCACTACGTGCTGGGCCCCACATTTACAACAAAAAAAATAACCCTTTTGAAAAAACAGCGGTGACTGTACACTTTTTCAAATTTGCATAATAATTTGCAAAAACCATTATTAGCGGTACTTGCGTTTTTTGCATTTCCAACGGTTTCTTATTTTTCGATTTCTTCTGCACCTGCAAAAATAAGAAACCGCGAAATTTATATACATAAGCACATATATGATTGTTGGCATGCGCACATACATATATATACATACGTACACACCAAATTTGCTCAAGGTTAAATTCATGAGCTGTTAACATAACAAAATTAAAGACGCAAATTTGTATGTACATATTTTTTGTACCCACAATTTTGAAGAAAAAAGCAAACATACATACTTAAATACAAACAGCAGAGAAGTTTCTTTGACCGTCGCAAATTCGCTGCCGGCAGAGAAAAAGAATAAAGACAATATTCTTATGTGTGGTTGTATGCACACATCTTCATTTGCTTGTATTTTTTAAGAGCACACATTTGATAAATTAAAGAGATCACTTTTGTGACGTCACCACCAAAAACATTACTAAAGCAGAATACACAAGCGTAAAGTCAAAAAAATTGTCTCACTGACCTACATTAATATACGCATGAAGATAATAACAACTAATGTGTACATGCATAAGCTTGTGTATTAGGAACATAAGTAATTTTGGTGGTTGAAAATAAGAAAACAAATACGAGTACAGTAGCGGAAAAATATTGTGCATCTTGGAAATAAATTGTTGGATTTTTTTTGAATTGAACTAAATTTAATAAATAATTTAAATAAATTTAATTTCAAATTAAATTACATTATTAAATTAAATAATATCCCTTTAAAATTTACCCCCCTGTTTTTTAATAAATAAAATAAATTAAACGCAAAAAAAAAAAAAAAAAAAAAAAGTACATCAGGCGTAAATTATTTTAATCGATATTTATTAACCATTTATTAAAAAAAAAAATATAAAACTTCATTTATTAATTTAAAAAACAAATATTTGCAAATTTTATGGTCGTCGACAAATTCTGCTCTTCACTGTCCCTTGTTCTTTTTGACATAACGGGCAATCGTATACGAGGGTCACCCCAAAAGGAAACGGGTACAAGTATACGAGGGTCAACCCAAACAGTTCGGGCACATAAAAACGAGGTGCAACCAAAAAAATATATATATTTTTCTTATATTTTATATTTTAATTTGTACCAATTATTTGAATCCATTCACTATTTGAACACGTTTATTGTCTTGTTGGCGAGAATTCCCCCTACTGTTTTACTCAACAATCGTTTAATTTTTATATCGTGAATCATCTCGGTCTTTTTCTTGATAACTAAATACCCCCCACTTGGGCAAAATAACAATAAAATGGCATCAATCAAATCATTGATCCGTGTCTCTGATCGCATCACGAAGCTTTCAGTTCATATGGATGAGAGCGCGGTTGACGGCCAGTCGATTCACGCGTGGGATGTCCTGAAAACAGAAGCTATACGGTTATGGGAAGCATTCGCGTCGCTATGCGACGATGCTATCGAAAAATTTGATTCCGTGAAAGATGACATCGATATCGAAACTTTGGAGAAACGTTTTTTTTCAACTTTTGAGGTTTATACCAAAATGATCGCCAAAATAAATGAAGCCATCGAGACTCTGCGCAACCAGACAAAGCGACCTATTGCTCGGGAGGAACAGGCAACTCAACACCCCCTCATATCAGTACCCCCCTGCGATACAGAAATTTTCCACGGTGACTATAAGTCATGGCCAACATTCCGTGATATGTTTACGGCTCTCTATAAGAACAATAATCGCCTATCCCCGGTGGAAAAGATGTGCCACTTACTCAAGAAGACACAAGGAGAAGCGAGAGACCTGTTGAAAACTTGCCCCATAACGAACGATGGGTTCGAGATGGGATGGCAACACCTGGTACAAAGGTACGAAAATAAGCGCGTTTTGGTGAACGCGCAATTAAAATGTTTATTTAATATTTCCCCCCTACCTAAAGAGACTGGGCCCAATATTCGGCGTTTGCAACGCACAATTAATGATTGCGTTACGAATTTAACACTGTTAGGAATCGACACCAAAAATTGGGACCCCATTTTTATTTATATTTGTTCCACCTGTCTACCCGATACCACGCTCAATTTGTGGGAACACTCTTTGCCCCACAGCACAGAGTTGCCAGCCTGGAAACAAATGGATGCGTTCCTGACGTCTCGGTTCCAGACATTAGAATCAGTTGCAGATATCCGCTCAACCTTTTCACACTCGAATGTCTCAAATACGCCTAGAGTTCCGAATTATAAAAAACCGCATTCAAATGAGAAAAAACTTAACAGTTTTAATACCAGCGTGTTAGTCGACAAATACAAAAAATGTCCTTTGTGTCCCCATTCACATCCCATTAGATTTTGTTCAATGTTTCTTGGTATGTCTCTTGAAAATCGATACAATATAGTTAAAAAACATAAACTCTGTACAAATTGTCTCGCTACCTCCCATGAGCGTAGACAATGTAAAAGCAAATTTGTGTGCAATGCTTGTGGACAAAGCCACCATTCGTTATTGCACCGCCATGAGCGCAATTCCGCCTCAAATATACGTACCCCTGCAGCACCCCAAGCTGCTCCCGTTATATCTACCCCTAACCCCCATGAAAATAATATTCGATCACATAACCCCCCGCACAACCCGAATATATCACCCGGATATACTCCATCACATAGAGGTAACTACTTTACCCGCGGGGCTCCGCCCCCAACTAGTATTCACCCCCCTCTAGATGCGACCCCCTCTACTTCTCGTGAAGCGGCTGAAAAAACGCTGCAATCGTACTCAACCCAGGTACAAGCAACTACCCCCTCTATTATATTGGGCACCGCCCTAGTAGATATTTATAGTCACGATCTTAAATGCACTATTCGTGCCTTAATCGACTCTGCATCTGAAGCGTCGTTTATTTCGAGGCGCCTTCAAAGAAAACTCCATATCAGCACTCAGTCATCTCATGCTGAGGTCCATGGCATAAATGACTCATTAACTGCCACATCAACTCACCTGTGTCAAGTGCGCATAGGGTCTCCAATTAACCCTGCAATTAATATGTATATTGACGCCTATATCGTCAATAAGCTGACGGATCAACTACCGTATTACCCAGTATCCGCCCTCAAGGATGCAAACTTCTCACTCCTTCAACTGGCTGATAAGTATAGGCAAAACTGCATTGAGGTAGACCTACTACTTGGAGGAGATGTTTACCCCAAGATAATTAAAAACGGCGTACAATGGGACTCTAACCAATCCTTGGTTGCCCAAAATACCATTTTTGGCTGGATACTCACCGGCAAAATGCACACCCCCCAAAATCGTGTTACGATTCGTTCATTTTTTAATGAAATCACCCTATCAACTCAACTACAAAAATTCTGGGAACTGGAAGAAGTACCGAAGAAACACCGCTCATCCCCTGAAGACATATATTGTGAAGAGCTGTATAAAAAATCGACTCACAAAAACCCTGATGGTCGTTTTGTCGTGTCACTACCCTTTAAGCACGACTACCCCAACCCACTTAATGTAGGCGAGTCCCGAAACATCGCCATATCTCAGTTTTTACGCAATGAAACAAGATTGCTAAAAATTCCCGAACTCAAAAATGATTACGACCGAGTAATCACCGAATATGCCACTCTAGGCCAAATGGACAAAGTTTCCCCCCCGAGCAACGGCTCTGAAAACTACTACTTGCCACACCACGCAGTACTAAAACCCGATAGTGCTACCACCAAGCTACGTGTGGTGTTTAATGCTTCTAGCCCCTCATCTAACGGCGTCAGTCTCAACGATATGCTCCACGTCGGGCCTATATTACAGGCCGACTTAACTATTTTAATTCTTCGCTGGAGACTTTTTCGCTACGTATTTAACGCGGACATCGAAAAGATGTACCGCCAAATTCTTATAGAACCCTCTCAGACCCAATATCAGCGTATTATCTTCCGAAAATCCCCGAACGAGCCCCTTCAAGATTACCAGTTGAATACTGTGACATTCGGTGTCAACTGCGCCCCATACTTAGCCATCAGAACGTTGCTAGAGTTAGCCAATGAGGCCGAAGAAAATTACCCCCTGGCAGCTGACATTTTACGAAACTTCATGTACGTCGATGATGTTTTGGCTGGCTCCCATACTATTACGGCCAGCTTACAATGCAGAAATCAACTCCGCAACGTGCTTGAATCAGCAGGTTTTACGTTACGTAAATGGACGGCGAATAACAATCTTTTACTCAATGATTTACCCCCAAATTATCTACTAGATGAAGAATTTTTGACCCTTTCTGATTCTAGCATCACTAAAACGCTGGGACTGCGGTGGAACGCAGGAAATGATTATTTCTATTTTAAATTGAAATCTCACCCCGATCGCAAGGCAGTCACAAAAAGGTCTGTACTTTCAGAAATAGCCAAGTTATTTGACCCCGCGGGCTGGCTATCACCCAAAATAATTGTGGCTAAAATCATAATGCAGCAAATCTGGAAGGATGGAACAGACTGGGATGAAGATTTATACCCCCCTACACTCGAAAAATGGCATAATTTTCTTGATGATTATATACACATCGAACAAATTAGAATACCCCGTTTTGTTAGTTTTGACCCCTCATACACTACCGAACTACACGGTTTCTGCGACGCCTCTGAAAAGGCCTATGCCGCTACTCTGTATCTGCGATCTGAGAACCAAGGTTTTGTCTCAACTCACCTTTTAGTAGCAAAAACCAAAGTAGCGCCGGTAAAATTTGTTTCGATACCACGAAAAGAACTTTGTGGTGCTGAGTTGTTGGCTACAATGGTGGACACAATACCAGCTCAACTCAATTTGAAAAATTACAAAATTTTCTTGTGGACGGATTCCACGATTGTCTTAGCATGGTTGCGAGGTCCCCCTAACCGATGGAAAACATTCGTTGAAAACCGCGTCAGCTCCATAATCGAAAAGGTCGGAATCGAACCATGGTCGCATGTTGATACGAAAAATAATCCAGCTGACCTGGCCTCTCGCGGCCTTACCGTCTCACAATTAGCGTCGAATACGCTCTGGTGGCAAGGTCCCCCTTGGTTAAGACTTCCACACGCTGAGTGGCCGTTATGCCCTGAAAATTTCACAACAGACGAAGAGTCCAGACCACTCTGTGTGCACTCTACCACGGTAAAATATGAAGACATACTCCGTAATTTTTCGGATTTGCCCAAAGCGTTACGAGTTATTAGTTACGTATTTCGTTTTTATCATCGCTTGAAAAATCATCAGAAATTCAACTCTAACGACCTCACCTCAGATGAGATTAACTTCGTTAAATCATGTTTAATTATTTCGAGTCAAAAACTTCATTTCGCAGATGAGCATAAAGAATTATGCAATAATCGCCCGATATCCCGTAAAAGTACGTTATTAACTCTTAACCCCTTTCTCGATTCTAACGGAATCATGAGAATTAATGGCCGATTGGCAAACTCCCCCACTCTTAGCTATAATGAGCGCTACCCTATTTTGTTACCCTATCACGCTCGTTATACTCAACTTTTCCTCAAATGGCTACACATGTACTCCATACATGGCCAAAATGCGCTTTTACACCGCCTTATGCGATGTCATTATTACGTACCTCGTCTTAAAAATCTAATAAAATCAACTATTTCTAAATGTCTCACATGCCTTAGACATAAAAGTGCGCTCAGCCAGCAGATGATGGCTGCATTACCCCCTGAACGAGCTACGCTCACCCGCCCATTCTACGACACTGGAGTGGATTTCGCCGGGCCCTTCGAAATAAAATCCTACGTGGGCCGTGGTTGCAAAATCACTAAAGGTTACGTCGCAATCTTCGTCTGCTTTGCTACTAAAGCCATTCACCTGGAAGCCACTGGTGATATATCTACTCAAGCCTTTTTAGCGGCCTTCGCCAGATTTTTCAGCAGACGTGGAACGCCTCATGCCATGTATTCTGATAATGGCACTGCGTTTGTTGGCGCCTCCAACATCCTACAATATGATGCCCACCAATTTTTAGCACTTGTACGGAAAGGTGTCCTAGCTCAAAACAGCTTCTCCCCGTTAGAATGGCACTTCATCCCCCCAGGAGCACCCCATATGGGCGGCCTGTGGGAGGCCGGAGTAAAAAGTTTTAAGTCCCACTTTAAAAAGATTTGCCACAGCCAACACTTCACGTATGAAGAATTTAGCACCATGCTAACCCGCATAGAGGCATGTCTGAATTCCCGGCCCTTGAGTCCAGTGACCAACGACCCAAACGACTTATGCGCAATAACCCCCGGTCACTTCCTCATAGGCACCCCCATTTTGTCACCCCCCGAACCCAATTTCTCCGATCACTCGTTAAGTTATGTCAATCGCTGGCAGAAACTAAAAATATTACACCATCACCTAGCCCGTCGATGGAAATACGAGTATCTTATAGAACTCCATAAACGGACAAAATGGAAGTACCCACAGCGAGATTTCGCGATCGGAGATCTTGTCGTCGTGCGACAAGACAATTTACCCCCACATCAATGGCGTCTCGGCCGAATTGATAAAGTCTACCACGGCCTGGACAGTAAGGTCAGAACAGCTGACATTCGCACCGCTACGGGTGTCATCACGCGCCCCATCGTTAAATTAGTGTGGCTCCCCTACCCCGAATCGCAATGACAACTAATCTTTGCCTTTATTTCGTTCTTTTCTTTTCTAGTCATTATGCGGCGTTCACCACGTAGAAGCGCTTCCCCGATTGAGCGCCAACGGGTTATCATTCGTTTAAAATCCACCTATGATTGCCGCCTGTGCCAAAAGGATCATCCATTGCGAAAATGTAAGAAGTTTACCAGCATGTCTGTTTCCGCACGAGAAAAAACGGTACGACGCCATCTATATTGCGAAAACTGTTTAGCACATTCGCATCGATCTAATAAATGTCGCAGTGCTGAATGTTGTAAAATCTGCAGGGGTAAGCATCACACACTTCTTCATCGCCCCTCCAAGATACGTCGTTCAAGCGGTACTGGCAATGTTACGTTGATACCTACCGTCATTATACAAATATGCCTAAACAAGCAATGGGTGCAAGTCCGTGGTCTGATAAACCCGTGTGCCACTGAAAGTGCCATCGCCGCCTTTATTGTCAACCGATATCATCTTCCCGTTGAACTGATCGACAATCAGAAATGGTACAAGATGACCTTTCGTTCACGTTTTGAGGGAGCAACCACGTTTACCGTCACCGCCAGAGTTGATGACAAGTTACCCCTCAATCAAGCCAGAAAACCGCTGGACAGCCGAGTAGCTCATCATTATGATAACCTCCGTTTGGCAGACCCAGATTTCTATGGTAATAACGCCATCAACGTCATCCTGGGAGCCGATGTATACCCGGAGCTCATCAGAAGCGGTCTTCAACCAGGCAGCCTTGCATCGCCCCTCGCACAGGACACAGCTTTGGGATGGGTCCTCGTGGGAAAGTTTGGCCTCTAGGTGCCACCAACGACTATTCATCATTTTTACATTATACATTTATTGAACTTATACTTATATTACACCCTAATCTAAGCTATCTTTTGAATTATTGAATTTGAATTTATATAACTTTTTATACTCTAAGTTGCAGTCCTGCAAGGGGGGCGGGATGTTTAAGCGCCAACGTTGTAAACACTCTTTTGCCCTTTTTTTGCATCTGTGTAAATAAAATAAAAAAGAGAAACAGAAAACAAAAAAAGGGCAAAAGAATGCGCGGCTGAATTTTTGTTCAGTTGCTTGTAGGTTTCAAAAGTGAATACGTGGTCGACTAAGTTTCGTGGCTAAAATTTCTGTAAAACAAAATGCAATAAAATAAAGTGTTTGAATCACAATAAAATACAGATATTTTGTTATCATTTCTTTAAATAAAGTACTCGAGTCTTCTTAAAGATTGTAAGCACTAAACAAATTTATGTACAAAACAAGTGGAACCAAGCTGTGTAGATCTTCCATTGTAACAGATAAACAAAAATATTCGAAATAAAATCTGTGTACATGTGCTAATTATTTAAAGTGTTTATTATAACTAAAAAAAATAAAGTAAATATAAAAATTTAACCAAATCATAAAAACCTTTATAAAGTTTAAAAAACAGTTAAACCCTCCATAGCAAAGGCGGTGTCAATTGTGTTAACTAATATGAATACTTTTTAGATAGTTTATGATAATATTAAATAGTTAATCCCTCTGATTAAATTGATCAAGTTTCCGAGAAAAAAGAAGGAACGTACAGTGTTGGCTTTGGATGCGCATTCACATTTCTCAGAAAGACGGCAGCAAGCTACTTGGACGGAACGCGAAGCGGTCATTACCCACAGCGTTGGACACCACTCATACAAACACATCCGGTAAGTCCTAAGTATTTTTCCCCCACAACTCTGTGGACGACCCCACCCACATCGAAGTGGAAGAATCCCCCTTGAACCCCCACACAAACTGTGTTTGTGAAAAGCGTTATTCTCATCAAACCAGACAGAATAAGTTGAGTTATTAGTACACGCTATATATTGTTCAGTAATATTTTTTATGTTTTTAATTGCTTTGTTTTTGCAAAATAATTTTTCGAAGATTTTTATGAGAATGAAGTGTAAAGTTCAACAAAGTTTCACTTTTTCAATTTAAATAAGTACATATGTAGTTGAAAACTTTAGTGAAAATTGTTTTAATGCCATTACAATTCTAGGAATTTTATAGAATTTTTGCTATTTGAAAAAAATCTTTTTTTGCTATTGTATGTACAAATTGTCCTGTCTCCCCAGTGTTTAAAAAATAATTTATACATATATTACAACAACACTACAAAATTAATCTACCTGTTTTTAACAAAACTTTAAAGTTAAAATGTTTCCCTTAGACATTAATTACATATGGGTTTTTTCAAACAAATGACTGAAAATTCCAGTGCAGGCATTAGGAACGTGGGTACGTAAGTAAGTATTTCTTTTATGGAGTCTTCTATTTTCATAAAATTTATTTACTTGAAAGGACAAGAGCTCTAGAATGTACATAAATTTTCTCATGTTAATGATAAACTAGAGATTACGCCATCACTTACACAAAATTAAAACTTTCTGCGCATGTTGAATCAATGACGTCACGCAATTTGTGTTCTTATTGGCTAACGATTTTCGACTGTCAAACTATTATATTTATATGTAAATATAACAGTGGGACAATTTAACTTCTGTTGCTACAAAATTATTTATTAGCAAAAACTTTTTTTTTCAAAAATGTATTTATTGAAAACTCAATAAATAAAAATTATCCAACAATATTTTATTAATTGAAATATTATATGAAAATAAAATAAAGTGAAAAAAGGTTTTTTTATGTTATTATTTTATTCATTTTCCTTTTTCTTTTGTTAATATTTTGAGAAATTTCAGTATTTAATAATCTCATTCTAAAGTACATTCTACATCTTAAAAAAAGTTTTTTCACTTCATCCTTTCCTTCAATGTCCTTTGCTTCATATAAGTGTTTATGGATATACTCGCTCGTAATCATCAATTGTTCTGCATTTAATTTCAAAAAAATGGCATCACACGATGTTAATGTTTTCATTAGTGCATCTGATGGCTTACTTAGCCCACCTTCACTTAGGTGGTTGACCCATGTATACGTCGAGTTCTCTAAAGGATTCATGGCAAGATTGGGGTTTTCGTTTTTTAACTTGTGACAAATATATCCGGTCAAATTCTCTAAACCGTCATAATGTAGGTTTTCTAATTCTATTTCATTATTTTCGTGTAATATGTACTCTGGGGTATCAGTATTAATGCTCTTTAATATAGTACCTGTAGAAACCAGAAGGAAAATTAAACACCTTTATTTTAAACTGTATATCAAGATTTACCAGTTAAAGAATTATGTACTTCTAAATCGGGAGTATTATCGACCTCCACATTTGCAGTGGCAGCTAAAATGCGTTCGTTATAGCCCAGAATATATGACCGAAGTCTATATTTGAATTCCTGATGATCAGGATGATCGTGGAGTCCGCCTTTCGATCTAATAATTCCAAAAAAATTTTCCAGGATATCCTGATTTAGGCGATATGTTAAAATAAATTTAATATTATGTTTTTTTTTCATTTCAATGTAGAGCGTTTTTAAAGCGTTGTTTGATTGAATTATGCCTGTAAAATAATTTGTTAGTCAAATAATTTTAAAAGCATAAAATTATACCTTTTTGAAATGGTAACAGTGTATTTTTCCCATTCACATGTATCTCTGAGATCATTTGCGACATATTATTTAAAATATTATTTTGTATTTCTGGTGCCAAACCGTATGCGTGGAATCGTTCTCTTGAATCATGTCTTGGCACTCTTGAATTCATGACATCAAACCAGTTATTTGTCCCGGTTTCAATTTTGGTGTACGCCGGTTGCTAAATCCTGTTTTTAACTATTAAGTAAAGGACTGCTAAACTTATATTGTGGAATTCACCCATTTCAAATTTCTTTCAAAATCTTCTTTGGTGAAATGTAAGGAACAAATTTTCTCCTTTTCAACATTTATGGATTTCCACCTGTTGCAAAAGTTTACCCAAGACTTCCTTTGAACTGCATTTTTTGAAAATTTATAAAATGATACATCTACATCATTTTTTTACCACTATTTTGCTTGCACTTGCCCACTGCACACTTCATGTTATTATGTTCCGGCAATATTTTTTTTTTGAGCTTTTCTTTGTTTTGTAGCTTTTTTAAGAAACTTCACTAATTTATTTTATAATGTTAATTTTTTAACGTCCTTTTTCACTAAATTTTTCACAAAATTCGATGTATATTTCAAGAATAAATAAATATATTTTTTGAAAATTGTCAATGTAATTTATATTGCAGGGCTGCCAACTTTCACGTAATGCACACATTTTTCAGAAGAAATGTTAATTTTCACATATGAAAAATACTTGGAAACCTTTCAAATAGCCCAACTACGTCATCTAACGGGAAATCATGCGCAAGGCGTAATCTTTAGTTTATCATTCTTGATCTAATGCAAGAACAATATGTTGCAATCAAAATTTTTACCGCTCATAAAAAATTATATCAAGTTTAAATTTTTATTTCTAAAAATTTTCTTATAAAAATTGCAACAACAAAATTTATGTATTTTTAACATGAAACAACCAAATCTTCACAACAAAAAGATAAAATAATCTACCTGCTTATCTTTTAGCCTTTTACACAGCTACTGGATGTGCTAATTCATATATGAATGGTTAAATAATTTTCGTAGAAGCAACAAACAATTGTGCAAGATATTAATTACATTAAAACGAATCAGCCAAAAATAGGTAACTCCAATCAAAAACAAAAAAAAAAAAAAAAACAAATATTGAGGTGTCAGAATTAAAAAAATAATCGGCCTTTAAGCATTTAAAAAAATTTTTTTAATTTCTAAAAGATCTCTTCAAAAGCTTTTAAATTATACCCATACTAATATCTTAAAAAATATGACGCACATTCGTACCTTTCTATGAAAAGTTGAGAGGCCTATAAGACGGAAAATATTGGCGGGCGCAAACTTTTTTACTTGATGTTTTTTTTTCAAATCTCTATCGCCCCATATATTTAAGTTTTTGATTGAAGTTACTTAATTTTCCAAATAATATGGAAATATTAGACGCAGGTGTGGTGTTTTGCCCGCTGTCTCGAAGGACATCTTGCTGATTTTCAATGTGTCACATCATATATGAATTACACATTTAACATGCATCACACAACTTACGTTGAAATTGATTACATAAATTTCATTATATAGATTAAAGTGTTTCGCATTGCAAATTAAAATTTAATATTCTAATATTAAATTTCAATTAATCTAAATCATGCGATATGAGTGTCGCCTTACCATTTCAGTATTAGTATTATAAAAAAAATATTAAAACAAGAAATAAAGGCAATTGATCAGTAACCATGAAGAAGTTCCATTATTTAATAGGTATAAAATATTAACATAACATGACGACTGTGAAAAACAAAAGAAAAACTTGACAATGTTTTTATTAAATTAATTGATTGTATAAAAACTTTGTTACAAACATAAGAAAACTAACAAGTAGTGAACACAAAATAAAAAAATAAATTTTGCCATTTCAAGTCCGTTTTGTCATAAAAAAGTTCCTCAAAAAGAAAGAATTACAACATATAATAACCGTAAAATTGTTAAGCATAAAACATAGCAAACAAATTAATGAACATAAAAGAAATTAAATATGTTATACATATAAACTTCATATTAATAAAAAAAATCAATAAAAATAAAACAAATAAAGTTTAAACTAAAGAACGAAGACAAAAGAGATATTGTTATAAAAAGAGAATAAAAAAAATAAGAACAGATTAAAACCAAAAGCGGTATTAAAGACGTGCACAGATATATCTGTTTATATCAATTTTTGTATGCCTACTCTTATGAGTGCGTATTGGTGAGTACGTTTGTGTTTCTGATATAAGTTGATATTGTTACTATTTCTCATTGGATGGATGCGAATGAGTAAAGAGAGAATGAGAGTAACATATCTGTTCTCCTATGTTTTTAACAAACAGATATAAACTGATATTGATGGTTGTACCATAAGTATTTATTGTATGCTGCGAAGCAATATTCGTTCATACGTATAAATATAAAACCATTATTGTTTTTTAAAAAAAACAATATTGTAAATTTTTATATTATGCTTTATTCAAGTTAAATAAATATATAAATAGGTACTTCAAAAACAAATAATGAGTCTTAAGATTTAACGCGTATGAATTAATTAAAAATATTATAATGATTATTAAATAAGTTTTACAGGTGTACATTATTTATTTCGGAAGATTTCTTTCGTTACGATAAGGAAAATAAACAAATAAATGCATGTTTTTATAACTAGCAAAAAAAAAAAAAAAAAAAAAAACAATCTAATTTATTTATTTTTTCTTTAGTGTAAAAGTATTTTAAATATTAAATGAAGTTGTAAATGTTTTTTTTAATTTAAAATCAAATATCATTACATGAAAAGTTTGCTGAAAATGAATATTAGATCTAAGTTATTGTTTATGAATAAGGCTGTAAATAATAAGAATTAAATTTAAAAAGAAAGTATCTGAAAATATTTTTAGTCAAAATAAAAATCAGTCTTTTGAATTAATATTTACAAATAAAATGTTATTAAAAGATTTTTCATTATAACCAAGCTTTGATCTCTTGTCTGTTATAAGAGCCCTAGCAATAGAAAATATTCTTTCTGAAGGAGCACTATATGCTGGTATAGAAAATATTCGGCAGCTTAGTTTGTACAACAAAGGGAATTCATTTTTTCTATCATGCCACCACTTTAGAGTATTAAAATTATTATCTAGAGGAACAATAGTATTTTCATACTTGGCTATATTATTTTCAATTATGTTTTCGTTAGGATTAGCTTTTTTCTATTGGTTTCACATAATTTTCAAACAACGAATAAATTTTTGAAGATTTTCCTTCAATGTGCGAAGTAGTTGAGTATGTGTCATTAGGATAAGACTGTAACAAGGATTTGCACTTTACTATTACTCCAGTTCTTTCTTCAATATTAAATTGGGTTAATTGATTAGCTGGCGGAAATAAAAATATTGCTAATTTGTGAAAAATTGTGACCTTGGGATCTACCAGCGTAACTAAAATTTTGTACAATTTTTTTTAAATTCTGAAATAAAACTAGATTCATCATTATTGATGCTATTACATATGGTTTTAAGTTTTCTTATGTGCGGATGAACTAAATGCATTGTTATGTAGGAGCTGTCTTCCAGTTCTTTCGAAGCATCCATGAAAGGCTTTAGAATTTCTATTAACTGATCTAAATGATATTCTCTTGTAATGCTATATTTCTCTGTTAAATTTTTTTCACATAGTATTTTTTGAATAGTACTAAAGTTATCTTTTATAGATGATAAAGTCAGATAAACTGTATTCCATCTTGTGTGTGTAAAGCTTTTAACAGATGTTTTTAATTCACAATTCAAACTTGACTTCTTGATGAATTTGACCACTTTTGATGCGGCTGCAATGATTTCATCGACTTGTTCGGAAGTTTTAACGGCATTTTGAACTGTATTGTAAAGTAGGTGACATATACAGTTAATATTTTCGTAGTCTTTTAATGCTGCCTTTATTTTGCTTCCTCTGTCTGTGACTATAACTATCGGATCATCTAAGGAGCAGTTGAATTCTGCGAGCAAATTATGCAGTTTTCATTTTATATTGATGCCTGTTTAGTAGATAAATTTAAAATATGTAAAATTATAAGCAAAAAGATTTAAAAGATACATTTTGGGTTGTAACAAAAGTCAGTGATGACTTACTTGAATAGCTATTCTCAACGTTTCGGCTAATTGCTGTTGGGTGTGGTATTAGGGCATCTATGCTAAGACCGGCTCCGAATTTATTTCCAAGTGATAACAGCAACTTTGAATATTCTTTTAGTCCACAATTTTTTGCTAAAGAGTATGGGCGTATATCTCCAGTAACCCATTCGGTCAGAATATCAGTGCAAGCCTTCTTAGCTTCTTGATTTGGCTCAATTAAAATATTCTCATTTTTAACTTCTTAACACTTTATAACACTTGTGTTTATTTAAATTAGATACCCCGTTTTTATTGTATTTATATACAAAATTTGGCAGTTACACATCGTTTTCATCATTTATAAAACCAAAGCAATCGCATATCTTGCTTCGCCTTCATTTTTCACTAATTTTATACAAATTAGACAAAAATTTTTTTTTTATTTCAATATTATTCATATTTGGTAACAAATTTTCCAACTAATTTATTATTTTTCTAAATTTCCATTCGTCTTATACCAAAGACTTTATTTAAATGTCTGTTTCACTAATCAAGGCCTTTTTTATATTTATAAGGTCGTATCACAAAGTTAAAAAATAAGTACGGCTTAAAGAAAAAAGAAAAAATGTATATAAGGAAAAATTTGAATTTTATTAGTTCTATGGAATTACAGTATTGACACATAATGGGTTAAACCCAGGCAAGCCAATGCAAACCGTTTTATTAGCACTATGCCTTATATGCTTCTAATAATATATGACAAAAATACATATGCACACTTTTCATTGAAAAATTGTGCGTTTTAAAAGTCATAAAACAAAAACAATTGTGACAAAACTTAATATATGCAGTAGCCGAAAATACCTAAACTGCATTAACTGGTTATTTTTCTTACATTTTTTATACCTGTAATCATCATGATATTTTTCCTTTTTTAATTGACACATGAAAATATATACATTAAAAAATTTATTTATGCTTTATGTTGTTGTTGCTAAAAATTCCAATAGGATTCAGTTTAGATTTTTTGGGATTACCGAGAATTATACTCTACAAGTATTTAATATTTATTTTTCATTTTGCTAAGGAACGTAACTTTTAGCAAGCAAGTACAGCGAACCAAAAGGTCCGTTTCACTCTACTAAATTTTACTTTCCTCTATACAATTATTCACAAGTAATAACAAGCTGAATGATAAACTCCAATTCGTTTGCAAAAATCGTTCAAATCAAAATGACTTTATTAAACTTATGAGTTATGACTCATAACTTAGGAAACATAATATTATATCATGTTTTTTTATATGTGCACATACGTTAATTACCTATTATTTTATCGACTATATAACATTATTACTATGTGATTATCTAAAGGTTAAAATATTTTTATCTTACATTTTTTTGTTATTGCAATTTTTTTATGTTCCAGACAACAATTTAATAATTTTGTCATTTGTTTTTTTTTTTTTAATCAAAGATAATGTAGTAAATATTGGTAATATTTCTAATTCTATCTTTAATAACATTATTACGTACAAAATTAAAATCCTGCTTATTAGCTCTCGCCTTTATCATAAGCAGCATACAATCATCTTAAATATCTGTTTCATAAACAGATATATCCAAATACTCATGGTACAACAGATATTTGAGAGTAAAAAACTGATAATTTTCTCACTCTATGCAATACCATAAACAACTGTATGTGTTTATATCCATAGTGTGAGTACGCACAAGCAAAAGCATACAATATCAACTACACTCATGCGTTCTTTTGTATCTGTTGTAACTGATATGTATATGATATATCTGTTTTTGCCATACTGTTGGATATACTAGTGCACGTCTTTAAGCGGTATATAAAACATAACTACGATAACTAAAAGAAAACACAGTGATAACAGGAAAAGATGAACATGCAACAGCCAAAAAATATTGACAACAAAAACCGCAGAGAAAAACAAATCATCAATAGAAAAAAATCAAGTTCATTAACGACCAGACAGTCAAAATTAATAGACCTAACGTCCAAGATTTTGAAGAAAATTTAGTGGGAAACATGAGGATTTTCAAATTTTGTAGATGCTTTATCATTCGAGAATTCTATGAAGGCTGAGCATGGAGAGTTAGCTATTCAATTAATTCATACTAAAATAAGTGGACCCAGTTGCACTTTAATTAATGAAATAGAAGACCTTTCAAGATCATTAATGTCCGCTTACCTTTTCAAGGGACTTCCACAGGAAACAGCAAAGGCCATGATCAAAAATATAAGTTCCGATCAAAAAAACTTATTATTGAGGCAATGACATTCGATAGTGTCGAGCAGGTTTTGACTAAATTCCTCAGCTCACAGTCTGGATCTGATGTATCAAATGTCTTACACTGCTACAGAGCCAATAACAACAGTAGGCCTTTGGAAAGATAACGAAGCAATCGGTATATGCGGCCTGGTAGACGTGGACGTGGAGGACATTAACTTAATAATAGCAATAATAATGGCTCTTATAGGAATAATTTTTCCTATAATGACAACCGTAATAATAACAGGGGTCAATATATACGTAATAACCGTGATAACAACCGTGAAGTCGAAACAACGTTCAAGCTATGGAGCTTTTGGGAAACTCCAAAACCAAAAAACCAAAAATCTTCACGTTAAATTTAACTTCGGGCTGTTTTGTTGAACTAACACTCACTTCCGAAAATAACAAAATTACTTTTCTCATAGATACCTGAGCAGACATTTCGCTCCCCAAGAACAAATTTGTCACGCAATTAAACATTAAATTAGAGGCATTTGGGTAGGGACCGAACTCATTTTATTTAATTTTGAGGAAAAATTTTCTCAACCAATAATACACAGATTGCATAAAGTTCCCGATGACTTGACAATTGCGTAATATATTATAATAGATCCGGTGACCGATTCATAGTTATGCCAAATTGCAATGCTCGATTGAACTGCCGATTTTAGTAGAACTTGCAAGTGAAACAATCTTGCTACCAGTCAGGTCGGCATTTATCAGAAAATTTAAATTAACAAAGGGTAATGAAGCGGTATTTATACCACATCAACAGATCAATAACAATTTTTCCATAAATAGCGAAAAATGATTTAATAAACTTATGGTCGAAGTATACCGATGTTTTTGGATTTGGGTAAGGACCAATTTCCACTAATAACTTCTACAAAAAGAAATTGAAAATGAATGATAAAATGTAAAAAAAATGAAAAAGTAGTAAAGGACGACCTAATGGAGCCTTCCTGTTCACCAATAGTGCAATTTTACTGGTGCCTTTTACTGGTAAGACAATAACTCCATGGACATAAGCTCATTTTCAAACGATAAACGAGCATTTCGTTTTAAAAGAATACCTTTCGGGCTAAAAGTCTCGCCCAACTCATTCCAAAGAATAATGTCCATGGCATTCTCAGGCATCTGACCATCAAGTGCATTCATATATATGGATGACATTATAGTAGTTTGTTGCTTAAAGGCACACATGATTAATAATCTGCAGGAAGCTTTTGAAATTACTTGCAAATTCAACCAAAACTGCATCCAGCAAAATGCAAATTCTTTTGTCAAGACGTAACTTTTCCTGGTCACAAAAACACTATCCAAGGCATCTATGTAGTTCAACAAATACAGTGCGATTAAGGACTTTCCTACACCAACAAACAAGAACGAGACTAAACGATTCGTTATTTTCTGTAGTTTTTACAGAAAATTTATTAAAAATTTTGCTCTCATCAGCAAACCTTTAAAAAACTTATCTAAGAAAAAACGTGACACTCGAATTGATAAGCCCACTAATATTACAGTATCCAGATTTTTCAAGACCATTTTATATAACTACTGACGCTAGGAAAATAGCATACGGAGCTGTTCTCAGAAAAACACACGATAATACATTACTACCGATAGCCTATGCTTCAGGATCATTTTATGACAGAAAATCTATAATTCAAGCATTATTTTTTTCAATAAAAAATCCCTCTTCAAAACTCACTAAAGATCGTATAGATTTCGAAGAGTATGATTTCGAAATTGAATATGTGAAAGGCAAAGATAATGCAACGGCCGATGCATGTCCAGAATCACATTCGATGAAATCAAAAAATTTAATGTACTTCGTGTAAACACTGGATCTGCAGTAAAAATTCAAAGTAGCATGCCAAATTACAACAATAATTCGGTTCAGGTATACGAAAAAATATCAGCGCGCAAGGCTAAGAGACTCCCAAAAATAGTTACTAACAATCAAGGTTGTGTAGCGCTAAAGGGAGGCAGGACTTTAATAGCTATAAACAAACAACAATATATTCTTAATGATAAAAGTGATTAAGATATATTATTTCAAGAGTTTGAAAAACAAGCCAGTAAAAATGGTGTTTTGGAAATGAAAATATCTTTAAATGAAAGCATATTTAGAAAGGTATCTCTCGACGAAATAAAGGAAAAAGAAAATAAATTTTAAAGATTTTTTAAAATAGTGATCACTCCTGAAATCAAAATAATAAAAGAAGAAGCTTTGAAACACAGAATTATGAAGAAATTTCACGGTGGACATCCTGGAATCACCAGAATGATAAATAAAATTCGTTGTGTTTACTATTGGAAAAGTATGACAAAATATATATGCAAAAATTGCAAAGCGAACAAGACCACTCGACACGATAAAGCACCTCTAATAATTATTCCCACACCTATAAAACCATTCCACACAGTCATCATAGATATCATTGGACCGTTGCCAATTACAGAAACGTCCAAGCAGTACATAGTAACCATTATTTGTGACCTTACAAAATATCTTATAGCCGGACCAATAAAAAGTAAATCAGCAATATCAATTGCTAAAACAATATTTGAAAATCTCATTCTAGTTTATGGAACCTTGAAAACCATACTAACTGAAATGGGTACAAAATACAAGAACGAGATACTGCATGAGCTAAACAAATAAATGAAAATTAATATAAAGTATTCAACAGCATACCACCATCAAACGCTCGGAGCAGTAGAAAGATCCCATAGAATATTACTAAATACATGCGCTCATACATTTCTAAGTCGCTCAATGACTGGGAATAATGGTTGCCTTACCTTACATACTGATATAATACAGCACCCACAACAACACATGAGTATTGTCCATTCGAGCAAGTTTTTAGTAAACAACCAGAACTTCTGAAATTATTAAGTAATAACAAAATAGACCCTATTTAAAATTTTGACGATTATATAAAAGAATTGAAATAAAAACTACAAGTAGCACATGCCTCCACAAGTAAGATCTTAGAAAGACGAAAAGAGCTACAAAAGAAAAGGTAGGATTTAGACATAAATGACATTCACTTCAAAGAAAACGGCTTGGTATTCCTACAAAATGAATCGGGTTATAAATTAGCAAACCTATGCAAAGGACCATACAAGAAAATTAGTACAGATAGTAAACCTAGAAAATAATAAAGCAATTGCAGTACATAAAGATAGATTAAAACTTAATAAATAGAAACACTGAACAAGAAAATAAATAAAGCAATAAACAGGGTGATTTTTTAACTATTGTCTTTTTGGCAACAATGGTTTAAACAGCTGACGCACGTTTCGTGTTTTGTTTCACTGTCAAACATCTTCACACTTGGTCTATAATTTAACCATAAATCGTCTTACAAACGAACAACGCTTGCAAATTATTGAATTTTATTATCAAAATGGGTGCTCTGTTAAGAAAGTTCAATTACTGAAAAATTGTGTTCAGCGACGAAGCTCATTTTTGCCTCAATGGGTACATAAATAAGCAGAATTGTCGATTTTGGAGTGCATATCAGCCAAAAGCACACAGTTTGGTGCGTTTTATGGGCTGGTGGCATCACTGGACACTACCTCTTCAAAGATGACGCGAATCGTAACGTAACTGTGAATGGTGAGCGCTACCGTAATATGATATCCAACTTTTTTTTGCCCAAAATGCAAGAGCTTTATTTGCATAACATGTAGTGCCACATTCCACACAGTACGCGCAGCAATGGACTTATTGAGAGGCGAGTTCGGTGAACATTTTATTTTACGTTCGGGACCAGTCAATTGGCCGCCTAGATCATGTTAACGCCTTTAGACTACTTTTTGTGGGACTATGTTAAAGCTCATGTCTATACAGACAAGCCCGCTTCAATTGACGCAATGGAAGACAACATTGAAGCATTTATTCGTGAGATACCGGCCGAAATGTTGGAAAGAGTATGCCAAAATTGGACTAAGCGGATGGACCATTTGAGGCGCAGTCAAGGTCAACATTTGAATGAAATAATCTTCAAGAATTTAATTATATCGACTTAAATAAAGATTTCATGCATTTTTCTGAATTTTATGTGTCGTTTTTTTAATTTTCCTATAGCTTTTAGAAAATCACCCCTTAAAGATAAACTCTAACTTAATAAATAGCAATACTAAACAAGAAAATAATTAAAGCAATGAAAATTATTGTTATATTAACTGACCTATACCAATTAAAAATGTAAAGCAGGAAACAAAAAATATTTAATAATAACAAATAATACAAATTGGTCGTTCAACTTAGCATAAGTATCATTTTCATTTTCTTAGTTAAGCAAAAAAAAAAAAGTGTAAATGTATGTAAAATTATAAAGCATAAATTTTCTTGATGGGTGCAAATTTAGTACTGAATTTTATTTTTAAATTGATGTCTTTAAATGCTTTTTTAAACTATACAGTTTCAAGTTTTGCACCTTATAGTTATGACGCATTTTTTTATCCCTTATTTTTCTGCTTATATATTCCGTAAGGATCTTAAATAAACACACCACAGTCTACATGTGTTTCCACTTCTTTACGGAAAAACGCAAAACACAACATTTACAGATAAGTGTAATAATTTTTATTTACTAGTCTTCGGTATTCTACGTTTTATCTACAAACATATACGAAAACACTTGTGCTTTTTATGACCTTTTTGCTTATCAATTTTCTTAAACTTTTGTTTGAAAATTTGAGAACATAATTATGTCTATTTTAAAACGTTTATTAATTATCAATTTTCACATGTTCGCTTGAACATTATCCAGGGGGCATTAATTTTAGATTATTAGACTGTATCAGTTTTATATGAAATATTATTGTGATAACTCTCAACATCTAAGGTGCAAAATTCAATGCTCTTAATCTTCTTGCTTCTATTAATTTTTTTAATGATAAAACAATAAGTACAAAACAAATAATGAAAACTATGATTAATGATAACTGTCCGCTGTCTTAATGTCTTCTAGCTGGTTCATCAGTTTTTCAATCTAATTGGAATGATTTATTATGATCGGACCAAATGGCATTATGCTTATTTCAGACATTTGAGTGACGTCAGTTGTTAGCGCTGATACAATATCAATCTTTCTATTCGATTCCATGATGTATGTAGCGTTCATTGTAGCTCCCAGCACTCCGATAGTACATACAGGATCCAAAAGCACTGTGCTCTGCAATGAAAATTCGAACACTTTCTAGCTACTACGCTGGCTAAGAACTTGTGCTGAGGTTTGATTAAACAGTTTAAATAGCCTCTTATTAGCTTGATGCTATTTCATCTAAAAATATTCTATCTTTATTTCCGGAAACTGGCATTCGCATGAATGATCGTTTGCATTAATTCATGGCCAACCTCCATTGCACACGAACCCGTCTTCGAGGATTTTTTGACAATTTTTAAGTTCCGATTGCACCATTATATAATATGTATCCATATTAAAATTGTATATTAGATAGTGTCGTCTAGTTTGTATAATCATTTTGCTTCCCATTATATCGACTGGTATAGGTACAAAGCGATAAATTTGGGAAACGTGATCACTAAACAGAGGTATTAAAGCATATATTACTAGCTTGTTTTCTATAATTGTTGCTTTAGCTATCATCAGCTTTAAAATTGTCTGCAACTGGTTAGGTTTGTTTCCGGTAACTTCAGATCTTCAGGAATGCGACCTTTTATTTTCATAACTTCTACTTGCAGTTGCAGTTGGGGTTATAAACGCTGGATTCAATTTTCATGATTAAAGTCTATTAGCATTTCTATCATTTTGGTTTGCACCTTCTCTTTTTCTTCAATAATCATTTAAAAAACTAATAATCATGAAGAACTTTATCGATTCTCGATACGCAAAGTATACTTTCTTCATAGTCTCTGTAATGTTCTTCACGCCGACAGCAATGCTCCCGAATTTACTACTGATTTTTTCTGTCGTTCTTTACATTAAATTCAATGTAGAATAAATGACAGAAGTTTGTTTTTTGTTAGAAATTTAAGTCGTATTGATTGTCCAATATGTTTTTCATATTATTTTCTAACTCTCTTCGGTCCTCTGCTTCCATTGTACCAAAAGATACATGCTACAATTATCCAATATACAGTACTGGGTTTGAGCTCGCTTATTGTGTATTCAGTTTTCGCCGGTTGTGCTGAAACTGCTGCTATTATAAAGAATATAACTGTCAACATATTTACTATACTATATGTTGCTTTTCGCTTATTTCTAACAAAGTTTACTGCTGTAGCATTTGACTGGCTTTCTCTCTACTGGCGTTTTTAAGAGGACATATTTTTGCAATTGGTCTTTTTATTATGTTTTCTGTTTTCTTGTTACTGTTCTTACTAGACCATCTCTACCGGGGTGCACCTCTGTAGTTCTACCAAGCTCCCATCTGGCGGAGCATGTGTCTTCATTTTTTACGATGATAATCTGGCCTTCCTTCCATATATACCCTTGTTGCAAAGATGTTAAGTAATCTGCCGTCCGTTGCTTCCAGAAATGACGTTTTAGTTTTTGAATCAGCTTCCGTCTTTTTTAACATCCGATTCTGCTATCACATGTTTCTGTCATTCTATCAAAGGACGACCGATCAAAAAATGGCCTTGAGTTCAATATTGCTTTAATCTGAGTAAGCAAGATACTTAGCTCTTCAAAGGTTAGCTTTTGTGTCAATTACTCTTTTTAAATGATATTTCATTGAAATTACTGCCGTTTCCTATATCCCTCCACCGGGATAATATGCCATTTGATTTTCTGTTCTTTCAGGATTGGTGCCATAGTTGAATTTTGATGCATGGCTTTTTAAAAGTCTTTATCTAACAGTCTTGAAGCTCCGATAAAATTAGTGTCATTATTGGAGTACATATCACTGGTTTTACCTCTTTTGGCAAAAAATCTTTTTAATGCGGACAGAAACGATTCTAATGTTAGACTGCTAACCGCTTCTAAGTGCACATCTTTTGTCGTCATACAAATAAATACTGCTACGTAACCCTTGTAGGCCCTCTGTCCCTTTCCGTTTGAAAACTTTATCTGTATAGGTCCTGCATAATCAACTCCACAGTGATCAAAAGGAGCAGAAATATTTACACGACAAGCTGGACAATTACCCATCAATTGTTGTTTCGTGTTTTGTTTATATCGTATACAGATTGCGCAGCTTCTGATGAATTTTTTTATACAAGCTTTAATATTTATTATCCAAAACCTTCTCTAGATTGTACTTTCGACAAGACGGTTCTTTATGAGCATCATTAATAATTTTGTATGCCAATGATGACTTTTGTATCAATATAAAAAGTTTTTAGTTTTGGGTTAATTTTGAAAAGTGATGTCGTCCTCCCACTCTCATGACATGAAATGGAGGCAAATTTGCTAACTTATGGCAAGCATGTTCGGAATAAATCAAATGTTCTATGAAATCCAAGGGCTTGAAACAGATGCAATATTAGACTTTCAACAAGGAATAATATCTTGTGGAAAATATTGCGAAAAATTTTTAAAGTTCAAAAAAGAAACATATGTATAATGCGGGTAAGATTCCAGATAGAAATTTGAACGAAAATAATCTCAGACATTGGAGAAAATGTCTTACATTAAATTAGTAATGAAGAATATCTTGAAGGTACTGAAAAAAGTGTTCCAACTAAAAATGTTGATCATAAATATACGGGAAAAAGTGACTAGATTACACTCGAATATTAATTTAAATCTGCCTTTTAGAACATAAATAAAAACAATAAAAAAGCACCCAGTTTTTTGAGTTATTTTTATATTAATTTTTCAAACGAGTTGATCGCCTGTAATACAGAAACGGCACGTAAGACGGTAAATAATGATCCGGTATGCAGCAAACAATACCCATACCCGCTATACGCAAACTCATTTGTAAACAGTAAAATAGAAAAGTTATTAAAAGCGGGTATTATTCGTGAGAGCAGGGGCCTTTATAATTAACCAGTATGGGTAGTCCCAAAAAAGGAAATGAATGATGACGGGACACAAAAACTCGGTTTGGTTGTCGATTTAAAAAAATTTTATGAGAAAATAATATCATATAAATACCCTATACCAGATTGTAATGTTATATTGTCCAACTTGGATAAAGCTTAATTTTTTACGACCATTGATCTTGAATCTGGTTTCAACCAAATTCTCATGAAAGGGGACGATGTGGAAAAAACCGTATTTTCTTTGAACAATGGCAAGTATGAGTTTTTTCGAATGCCATTCGGGTTGAAGAATACACCAAGAATTTTGAGAAATTTCATTGGTAGGTTCTGCCATGTTTTTAAAGATGATATTATAGTATACTCTCAAGATTTGCGAGAACATATACAACATATATACACTCAGAAAGGCAAATATGAAAATATTCTTGGAAAAGTCGAAATTTTTTGAAGAAGAAGTGGAACTCTTGTGGTATGTAATAGCACAAGAAGTAATAAAAACAAATTCAAATAAAATCAAAAATTACCCACAGCTACAAACTGTAAGGCAACTTAGAAGTTTTTTGGTCTTACGGGTTATTACCGTAAATTTATTTGTAATTATGTCAAAAACTTTGACTAGATTTCTTGCCGGAGAGAACGGTATAGTATTTACTAATGCTTCAAAAAAAGCTAAAGTTAAACTCGATACCGAGGGTGTCTCAGCATTTATTAAATTAAAGAATCTCTTGGCTAGTCAAGTCAAATTAACCCAACTTGACTACCAGAAAAAATTTATCCTAACGACCGATGCGTCAAATGCAACTATTGGTGCTGTATTGACACAAGAAAAAAACCAATTATTTTCATAGCAAAAACTCCACCGAAAATAACTACGCCGCGAACGAAAGGGAATTATATGCTATAGTCTGGGCAATAAAAACCCTTCGAAATTATTTTTATAGTGTGACAGATTTTGAAATGCACACCGATCACCAACCTCTTACTTCTGCAATTTCGACTAAAAATCCAAATGCGAAAATTAAAAGATGGATGTCTTTTATTGAAGATTATGCTCCTAAGTTTGTATATAAGTCTAGTGCTACTAACGTCGTAGGCGACGCACTATCTAGACAGGTTTTGAATAATATTTTCGATGATGAGACAAAGCACTTAAAATTCTATTCAAGAAACCTCTTAACAAATTTTGCTTGATAAGTCTAATTTCACAAAACATGAATCTCTAATAACTTTTGATAGAATTCGCCACAGGCTATTGCACTCAGCCTAGTACGATTTTGCTAGGCTGCTTTCTGCCGATATTTTATTATGGTCAGGCCTTTTGTTATTTTGTCTAGCCAATAAAATTTTATAATTCTATTCTTAACATTAATTCTTTTTTTTTCTTGTTGTTTTTATTTTCCTTCAATTTTAAATTATTGGGTCATCGCAATTAAAATCGATGAATCCAAGGGGTTTTACAAACAAACAATTATTTCTCAATATTTATTAAAGGTTTTGAATTTCACCCAAATTGTATTTTACGCTGTATAGCAGAAATAAAATTTTGATGAATATTTATTGAACAAACATTTTCTTATTTTATAAAACTGATACAAAGTGTCTTTTACTTTGTATTTAAATTTCTTTAATGTATTTATATATAATTGAATTTATATCTACGAGGGTTGGTAGAGTATGTGGGATTACATACGTAACTTCTCCCCCATTATATATATATATATATATATATATATATATATATATAAATCTAGTCAAAGTTTTTGACATAATTACAAATAAATTTACGGTAATAACCCGTAAGACCAAAAAACTTCTAAGTTGCCTTACAGTTTGTAGCTGTGGGTTGATTTTATTTGAATCTGTTTTTATTACTTCTTGTGCTATTACATACCACAAGAGTTCCACTTCTTCTTCAAAAAATTTCGACTTTTCCAAGGATATTTTCATATTTGCCTTTCTGAGTGTATATATGTTGTATATGTTCTCGCAAATCTTGAGAGTATACTATAATATCATCTTTAAAAACATGGCAGAACCTACCAATGAAATTTCTCAAAATTCTTGGTATATTCTTCAACCCGAATGGCATTCGAAAAAACTCATACTTGCCATTGTTCAAAGAAAATACGGTTTTTTTCACATCGTCCTCTTTCATGAGAATTTGGTTGAAGCCAGATTCAAGATCAATGGTCGTAAAAAATTAAGCTTTATCCCAGTTGGACAATATAACATTACAATCTGGTATAGGGTATTTATATGATATTATTTTCTCATAAAATTTTTTTAAATCGACAACCAAACCGAGTTTTTAT
This sequence comes from Cistogaster globosa, assembly GCA_937654795.1. Classification (NCBI taxonomy): domain Eukaryota; kingdom Metazoa; phylum Arthropoda; class Insecta; order Diptera; family Tachinidae; genus Cistogaster; species Cistogaster globosa. The sequence continues at coordinate 52,276,111 of OW569407.1, forward strand.
GTCCCGTCATCATTCATTTCCTTTTTTGGGACTACCCATACTGGTTAATTATAAAGGCCCCTGCTCTCACGAATAATACCCGCTTTTAATAACTTTTCTATTTTACTGTTTACAAATGAGTTTGCGTATAGCGGGTATGGGTATTGTTTGCTGCATACCGGATCATTATTTACCGTCTTACGTGCCGTTTCTGTATTACAGGCGATCAACTCGTTTGAAAAATTAATATAAAAATAACTCAAAAAACTGGGTGCTTTTTTATTGTTTTTATGTATGTTCTAAAAGGCAGATTTAAATTAATATTCGATTGTAATCTAGTCACTTTTTCCCGTATATTTATGATCAACATTTTTAGTTGGAACACTTTTTTCAGTACCTTCAAGATATTCTTCATTACTAATTTAATGCAAGACATTTTCTCCAATGTCTGAGATTATTTTCATTCGAATTTCTATCTGGAATCTTACCCGCATTATACATATGTTTCTTTTTTGAACTTCAAAAATTTTTCGCAATATTTTCCACAAGATATTATTCCTTGTTGAAAGTCTAATATTGCATCTGTTTCAAGCCCTTGGATTTCATAGAACATTTGATTTATTCCGAACATGCTTGCCATAAGTTAGCAAATTTGCCTCCATTTGAGGATGAAAATGGTGTCATGAGAGTGGGAGGACGACATCACTTTTCAAAATTAACCCAAAACTAAAAACTTTTTATATTGATACAAAAGTCATCATTGGCATACAAAATTATTAATGATGCTCATAAAGAACCGTCTTGTCGAAAGTACAATCTAGAGAAGGTTTTGGATAATAAATATTAAAGCTTGTATAAAGAAATTCACCAGAAGCTGCGCGATCTGTATACGATATAAACAAAACACGAAACAACAATTGATGGGTAATTGTCCAGATTGTCGTGTAAATATTTCTGCTCCTTTTGATCACTGTGGAGTTGATTATGCAGGACCTATACAGATAAAGTTTTCAAACGGAAAGGGACAGAGGGCCTACAAGGGTTACGTAGCAGTATTTATTTGTATGACGACAAAAGATGTGCACTTAGAAGCGGTTAGCAGTCTAACATTAGAATCGTTTCTGTCCGCATTAAAAAGATTTTTTGCCAAAAGAGGTAAAAGCAGTGATATGTACTCCAATAATGACACTAATTTTATCGGAGCTTCAAGACTGTTAGATAAAGACTTTTAAAAAGCAATGCATCAAAATTCAACTATGGCACCAATCCTGAAAGAACAGAAAATCAAATGGCATATTATCCCGGTGGAGGGATATAGGAAACGGCAGTAATTTCAATGAAATATCATTTAAAAAGAGTAATTGACACAAAAGCTAACCTTTGAAGAGCTAAGTATCTTGCTAACTCAGATTAAAGCAATATTGAACTCAAGGCCATTTTTTGATCGGTCGTCCTTTGATAGAATGACAGAAACATGTGATAGCAGAATCGGATGTTAAAAAAGACGGAAGCTGATTCAAAAACTAAAACGTCATTTCTGGAAGCAACGGACGGCAGATTACTTAACATCTTTGCAACAAGGGTATATATGGAAGGAAGGCCAGATTATCATCGTAAAAAATGAAGACACATGCTCCGCCAGATGGGAGCTTGGTAGAATTACAGAGGTGCACCCCGGTAGAGATGGTCTAGTAAGAACAGTAACAAAAAAACAGAAAACATAATAAAAAGACCAATTGCAAAAATATGTCCTCTTAAAAACGCCAGTAGAGAGAAAGCCAGTCAAATGCTACAGCAGTAAACTTTGTTAGAAATAAGCGAAAAGCAACATATAGTATAGTAAATATGTTGACAGTTATATTCTTTATAATAGCAGCAGTTTCAGCACAACCGGCGAAAACTGAATACACAATAAGCGAGCTCAAACCCAGTACTGTATATTGGATAATTGTAGCATGTATCTTTTGGTACAATGGAAGCAGAGGACCGAAGAGAGTTAGAAAATAATATGAAAAACATATTGGACAATCAATACGACTTAAAATTTCTAACAAAAAACAAACTTCTGTCATTTATTCTACATTGAATTTAATTTAAAGAACGACAGAAAAAATCAGTAGTAAATTCGGGAGCATTGCTGTCGGCGTGAAGAACATTACAGAGACTATGAAGAAAGTATACTTTGCGTATCGAGAATCGATAAAGTTCTTCATGGTTATTAGTTTTTTAAATGATTATTGAAGAAAAAGAGAAGGTGCAAACCAAAATGATAGAAATGCTAATAGACTTTAATCATGAAAATTGAATCCAGCGTTTATAACCCCAACTGCAACTGCAAGAAGAAGTTATGAAAATAAAAGGTCGCATTCCTGAAGATCTGAAGTTACCGGAAACAAACCTAACCAGTTGCAGACAATTTTAAAGCTGATGATAGCTAAAGCAACAATTATGGAAAACAAGCTAGTAATATATGCTTTAATACCTCTGTTTAGTGATCACGTTTCCCAAATTTATCGCTTTGTACCTATACCAGTCGATATAATGGGAAGCAAAATGATTATACAAACTAGACGACACTATCTAATATACAATTTTAATATGGATACATATTATATAATGGTGCAATCGGAACTTAAAAATTGTCAAAAAATCCTCGAAGACGGGTTCGTGTGCAATGGAGGTTGGCCATGAATTAATGCAAACGATCATTCATGCGAATGCCAGTTTCCGGAAATAAAGATAGAATATTTTTAGATGAAATAGCATCAAGCTAATAAGAGGCTATTTAAACTGTTTAATCAAACCTCAGCACAAGTTCTTAGCCAGCGTAGTAGCCAGAAAGTGTTCGAATTTTCATTGCAGAGCACAGTGCTTTTGGATCGTGTATGTACTATCGGAGTGCTGGGAGCTACAATGAACGCTACATACATCATGGAATCGAATAGAAAGATTGATATTGTATCAGCGCTAACAACTGACGTCACTCAAATGTCTGAAATAAGCATAATGCCATTTGGTCCGATCATAATAAATCATTCCAATTAGATTGAAAAACTGATGAACCAGCTAGAAGACATTAAGACAGCGGACAGTTATCATTAATCATAGTTTTCATTATTTGTTTTGTACTTATTGTTTTATCATTAAAAAAATTAATAGAAACAAGAAGATTAAGAGCATTGAATTTTGCACCTTAGATGTTGAGAGTTATCACAATAATATTTCATATAAAACTGATACAGTCTAATAATCTAAAATTAATGCCCCCTGGATAATGTTCAAGCGAACATGTGAAAATTGATAATTAAAAAACGTTTTAAAATAGACATAATTATGTTCTCAAATTTTCAAACAAAAGTTTAAGAAAATTGATAAGCAAAAAGGTCATAAAAAGCACAAGTGTTTTCGTATATGTTTGTAGATAAAACGTAGAATACCGAAGACTAGTAAATAAAAATTATTACACTTATCTGTAAACGTTGTGTTTTGCGTTTTTCCGTAAAGAAGTGGAAACACATGTAGACTGTGGTGTGTTTATTTAAGATCCTTACGGAATATATAAGCAGAACAATAAGGAATAAAAAAAATGCGTCATAACTATAAGGTGCAAACCTTGAAATTGTATAGTTTAAAAAAGCATTTAAAGACATCAATTTAAAAATAAAATTCAGTACTAAATTTGCACCCATCAAGAAAATTTATGCTTTATAATTTTACATACATTTACACTTTTTTTTTTTGCTTAACTAAGAAAATGAAAATGATACTTATGCTAAGTTGTACGACCAATTTGTATTATTTGTTATTATTATATATTTTTTGTTTCCTGCTTTACATTTTTAATTGGTATAGGTCAGTTAATATAACAATAATTTTCATTGCTTTAATTATTTTCTTGTTTAGTATTGCTATTTATTAAGTTAGAGTTTATCTTTAAAGGGTGATTTTCTAAAAGCTATAGGAAAGTTAAAAAAAACGACACATAAAATTCAGAAAAATGCATGAAATCTTTATTTAAGTCGATTATTTTATCCAAATACATTTTATTATTATTTTAAAATTGTTGATTTGCTATTGTTAAAGTGCAATTATTATATTGTATTAAGAAATTTCTGTTCAAAACATTGTTTGTGTTATTATAGCTGCTAGTTTTTATATTATTATTTTCATTTTTTTACTACAATTGTTTGATCGGTTATATTTATGATCTCGGTATTATCGTTTTTATAATCTTACATGTTTTTTCCAATTGTGCAACGTCTTGATATTTTATATATATATATATATATATATATATATATATATATATATATATATATATATATATATATATATATATATATATATATATATATATATATATATATAAGTACTTATGTTTTGTTATATTTAATTGTATTTTCAATTTCTGCATATATTTCTTTAAGTATGGCATTGTAATGATTGCACAATGGTAACCCTCATACCGACCCTGTATTAACTTTAAGATCATTTTACAACACTAGAATTGTAACAAATGTAAGATCCTATACAAAAACAAGTTTAAATGAAGTCTTTTATAAAAACAAATTTAGAATAAATACCGTTAGATTATAAGATATAAAAGGACGAAACAGAATTGGCTTAACACCAAAAAAAAAAGAGTTTTATTTTTATGCCAGGCTTTGTAATTTAGCCGGTAATATTTTATTCAGGCCAGTGGCTTTTTTAAGAGCCGGCTTTCAGAAATAAAAAAATAATAATAATAAACAAAATAACTAACTTCATCACATGGGGATCCTGCCAAATAAAATTGGCCAACTACCAGAAGCTCCGCTGCCCCAACCACAGCCTATAACCATAGAGGAGTACCGCCGCCAACAGCAAAAAAAAAGGAACAGTTGATCGTTATTCCAAAAACTGAATAGCCAAAGCACAGGCTAGCGGGTAGCGCTAAGGAGGGAGCTAGCCGACCTGAAGCGTAAGGTGTTCGACGAGGAGAATGTCCTTCCATGGGAAGTGAGCAGTGAGTATTGGAGGTGCATTGACCGAATAAAGGAAACGTTGGCTGAAAGAAGAAAAAAAAAAACCCCAACAGAACCAGATCAAAAAAGCTAAGAAAAAAAAGACACTCACCATGAACACCAATTTTAATATGAGTATATATATTGAACTTGAATAAAAATAAATTTTTTAAACAAAAATTTTTAAATTATAAGGCTTAAGTAAAAGAAAACTGTAAACAGAAACCAAACAATAACAATGTTAAAATATATGACATTAAATAACATGTGTAGAAACGACTAAATAAACAGGGTATTATTCTGCATATAATATAATAGTATAAACAGCGGCTCAAAACAGGCTGTACCAAAAATTTCTTTTGCCTATATATATATATATATATATATATATATATATATATATATATATATATATATATATACATATAAAATATTAAAATAAACAAACAAAAAAAAAAAGAATATATAATAAAAATAAAAAACTAAATTTATATTTTCAAGAACTGAATAAATTAAAAATCAATTTAAAAAAAGCAAAAATAGAATATATGAAAGAAAGTAAGTTATTGATAATTTAGAGAGGTTAGATTTCATAAAAAATGAATTAGAATTAGAATTAAAGTTAGAAGAAACAGAAGCAAGGGAATTTACAGAGTTAAAAGAGAATGTTAGTTCTTCAATAGTAGAATTAACGCATATATTGAATTCATTAATCACAAAAGAAGATAAAAAAAACAAAAAATGTCTCCTTTCGATTTGTCATAAGTAGGTAAAAATTTACAAATACTTAAAGCTATATACAAATTTTTAGAGGAATTTCTAACTCAAGTAGAAATTTTAAACGACTTTATTGATATGAAGATAGAATAACATTCATTAAGTGCGTCTATAATTTTAAACTTACAACCTAAGTAAGGAATATAGTAGGAAGATCAAATAGACCAACAACATTCGCCGAACTCAAAAAGAGCTTAGAGGATGCATATCCAAACCCAAAAACGCTACAAGTTTTATCGGAATTGGGTGCAGTGAAACAACAAGGAAGTAGTATTGCTGAATTCAGAGAGAAGATTACGACACTAGCTAATGAGCTAAGTATGTTTGAAATAGCAAATTTGACCAATGCAACCCAGTAAATGAAAGATGTAGTATACAAATTAAGCGACAGCAAGGCACTCAACACATTCTTGCGAGGAGTAAACGCCGAATACCTACAAATTATATTGAGTAGTGTGCTTAAAACTCTGAATGAAGCTGTAGAGAGATGTATGACAGTGGAACGAAGTTTTCATTCCGATAAAAATAATATATACTACATCAATAGAAACAATAACAACAGCAGAAATAATCAAAGATATGATAGTAACAATACAAGTTATAACAACAATGGTAATAATTACAACAATAATTATCGAAGTAATAGAAATAACAGCTACAACAAAAACGATGAAAGATATAGAAAAAATGGAAATAGCTATAACAGAACCAATAATAGAGCTAATTTCAACAGAAATCATCATAGAAATGGTATATTATTGGGTACAGTTAGTTTAGATATAACTGACCCAGAGGCAGAAGTTTCATTAAAAAAGATTATTATTTGACTTACCAGGGGATAAGTTGACAACAAACAACTTCTACGCTCAAAACATCCAAACTTCAGATAAAACACCTGTGTATATAAAAAACTACCGATTACCACACACACAAATAAAAGAGATAAACGAACAAGTCCATGAATTGATATCAAACGACATAATAGTACCAAAAAAATCTACAGAATACTAAAATTGTTAATGACAAATTCCCTCTCACGAGACTTAAAGATGTATTAGATAAATTAAGAGAATCGAAATATTTTTCTACTCTGGACATGAAAAACTCATTCCATCAAATTGAACTAGAGGAAGGAGCTCGACCATTAACTGCATTCTCTACTGGATCGGGACACTATCATTTTAAACGTTTACCATTTGGTTTGAAAATATCGTCTAACAGCTTCCATTAAGCGGACTTACAGCTGAAGCATTTTTATGCGTTGACGATATAATCGTATTCGGATGCAGTTTAAAACACCATAACAATAACTTAAGAAAAATATTTTAACAATTACGTGAGTGTAGCTTAAAATTAAATCCTTCAAAATGTAATTTCCTAAAATCTGAAGTGGTGTATCTGGGACATCTAATAACAGACAAAGGGATAAGAACTGATCCTACAAAATATGAAGCCATTAAAAATTATCCTGTACCAAAAGATACTGATGACGTAAAAAGATTTGTTGCTTTTTGCAATTATTATTATTTAAATTAATAATTGAAAAAGAATGTAAAATTCGTCTGGACACAAGAGTGCCAACATTTATTTGAAGCCATGGAAGAAAAATTACTCAATCCACCAATTCTACAATACCCTGATTTTCAAAAACAATTAGTTCTAACCACTGATGCCTCAAATTACGCACTTGGAGCAGTTCTGTCACAAGGCACAATTGGAAAATATCTGCCCATTTCATACGAGAGTGAGTCTGTATCAGAACATGACATCAATAAACCGATTATAGAAAAGGAAATACTAGCCATTCACTTGGCCATAAATTTCTTCAGACCATATTTATACGGCAGAGAATTTATTGTTGTTACAGATCACAGGCCGTAAGTGTCATTGTTTTCACACAAGAACCCATCGTCGAAAATGACACGCATTCGTCTTGATTTATGTAACTACGATTTCACTATAGTTTACAAAAAAGGAAAAATGAATACTAATGCCGGTGCACTGGCTATGATCCCAACTAGAAACGAACCTGACAAGAAAATAGGGGCTATTACAAGAAATATGCATAGAAAACTTACAAATACCGGCAAAGACAATTCTACATGCATCTCTACAGAAAATCCTGCTCAAATTTTCAATTGGGAATGCACATCATTGACTGACATAAAAAATATAAAGAAAATTAAAATTCATACGAGTATTTGAAAATAAAATTAATGTATCAATCCAGATGGAAGAAAATGAAATAATTGTTTCCTGCAGTGATACTCCACTTAACACTACGGTGATTCTGGAGAAACTGACAGCGAAAATAAAGATAAATGAATTAGCACTTAACAAGAAGGATGATATATTCAAAAGTGTACACATTAAAGAATTGAAGAGAATATTTAACAAATTGCAATTTGAAAAGATTCGAATCTTAAAATTATATTATATAATGAACCATTACGCACTACATGTAAACAAAAACAAATGCAACTAATTGAAGAATATCACAACTCTACGCATGGAGGACACTTAGTGTTAGAAAGACTGTTCTAACGTTAAAACAAAGATATATTTGGAAAAACATGGGTAAAATGATTAAGCACTATATCCAAAATTGTCAACAATGTAAATTAAACAAGCAAACAAGACATACAATGGAGAAACTTACACTAACAAAAACACCAGCCACAAGTTTTGAAGTATTGTCAATAGTTACAGTTGGACCACTGCGAGTATCAAATTATTACAGATTCATTTTAACCGTACAGTGCAACTTACCAAATACGTCGTATAATATGGAAGCGAAAGATACAAAAACTGTAGCGAAAATATTTGTAGAGCAATTTATATTGAAATACTCGTATGGCCATTTTAAAGTTTTAAAATCAGATAAAGGAACGGAATTCACGAATCAACTAATGAAGGAAATATGCCAACTATTAAAAAATCCAGCAGACGTTTAGTACCCCTTATCACCATGAAACTCTTGGGTCTATAGAGAGAAATCATAGGGAGCTTAATGAATTTTACATTTTTGTAATAACGATCAATGGGACACCTGGATCCCTTATTTTACCTTTGCTTATAATACAACCCCACATATTGAAACTGGTTATACACCATATGAGTTACTTTTTGGAAAATTACCATACCTACATATTATCGAACGAAGAAACTAATTATGATATTAATAATTACCCAAATGAATTACAAAAAAGACTAAAATTCTCTCTCAAAGCAAAAGAATATTTAAAAAAATCGAAACAATAAAAAATAAATGATAATGTAAAACTCAACCCATTAAATATAGAAGTAGGAGGAAGGTATAAACACTATTATTGATGTTAATGATAATTTAAAAAAATATCATATAATATGTTAAAAAAATGGAATGTTTAATATAAAATATATGTAAATATTATATAAGTATATAACATATAAAAAATATTATACCATATGTACATAATTTCTTAATAAATTTCTTTAAAAAAAAAAAATATTGTTAATTTATTAATTTATTTTACGAATGTACATATGACTATAATATATTTTTCTTTTACGGTGGGGGTGTAATGGTTACACAATGGTAACCCTCATACCGACCCTGGATTAAATTTAAGATCAATTTAGAACAATAAAATTGTAACAAATGTAAGATCTTTTACAAAAACAAATTTAAATGAAATCTTTTATAAAAACAAATTTAGAATAAGTACCGTTAGATTATAAGATATAAAAGGACGAAACAATGAAAATAGTGGGCATTACTCAGCCGAATAGATTAGCTTTACACCAAAAAAAAAAAAGTTTTATTTTTATGCCAGGCTTTGTATTTTAGCCGGCAATATTTTATTCAGCCCAGTGGCTTTTTTAAGAGCCGGCTTTCAAAAGTATAACAAAAAATAATAAATAAAATAACTAACTTCATCACAGCATAGGTATAATAGCTGTAACTTGTATAGAGAGAAATGTTTTTGGAACTTATAAATATTAATGCATTAGTTTTTTCGAAAATTGCAGTTCTCAAAAACTAAATTTCACTTATATCTATATTGTAGTCATCTATATCTTGCTTTATTAGGATGCTGGCGTGTGTTATTCTATTTTGTGCTGTTGTTATGTAGTTTTTTATATGCTCTATGTGGTTTCTAATTGTTGTTAAAATAAGTAAATTTTCAAAATATATGTTTTTTGTCAATATGTCCCTTACTGATCTATGTAGTCCCTCCATATAATATATTAAATGCTTCTGGTTCTGTGTTACAGTGTTTCTTATTAGTTGCAGTGTATTGTTGAAATAGTCGTTAATTCTTATTTGTTGATTTAAGTTTGTTATAGAGTTCTTCATGTTATTATCAACTGTTTTAAAATGTCTAATGATATCTTCTTGGTCAGTATTGTCCATTGTACCAAAAATGTATTTCCAAGTATATCCTACTAAGTTTAAAAGTCCACGTTTTTGTCTACTGCTAGGTGTTATTGCATTTATCTTGCTTAAAAGTGTTTCTATCTCATTACATATAAATATTCTTTCGTTCTTTTTAAAATTGTTTGAGTGCCTTATCATTTGCAGAAGAATATTTGTTATTTCGTTTTTATTTAGCTCCGATTCTATAGGAATGCTGTGATTATAGTTGTTAATTTGTACGTATCCACATTTTTCCGTTATTGGTAGTAGTATTATGTTGGTCTGAGATTGCGTTATTATAAATATGGTTATTAGTATGTGTAATATTACCTGTAATTTTAAATTTAAATGCAAATTAACTTTCGTTTAAAATGAGACTGTTGTATTTATTAGGTCTTTTAATATTGCTCGTATGTATTCCCTGCAAAGATTTTTTTCTGAACTTTGGTTCTTCTTTGTGTCTTATATTTTTATAGTTTTTTATAAAACCTTCTTGTCTTGTTTCTATATAACTTTTTTTCCTTTGATATAAGTTGTTCTTTTACCTTGCATAACCTTTCATATGTATAGTGTGATCGATTATGTTATTTTGAATAATGGTGTGCATTTAATTGTGCTATGATATGTGTCATTATATAACATAATGGCTTTAAATATTTGTTGTGTAATTGGTAAATGATTTTCTAGATTTAAAGTTTTTTTTTCGGTAATTGTGTTGTTTAGTCTTTCAATATCGCTGTTGCCAGTGTGGCTTAGTAATGTGATGTTCTATTCCTTCAGTTTGCATTAATGTTTTTACATTCTCATTATTAAATTCGTTGTCAAATACCATTTTTCTTACTTTTCCTTTAATCGCTAAAAGTTGTTATAATTGTGCAACAAGTATAATACTATTTCTGTCCATAAGAGGCAAACATGTGGCATGTTTTGAAAACTTATCAATAAAAATGATGAAGGAATGTTTGCTGTTGACATAATGCGTAGTTTCGGTTATGTAAAATTTGTTTTTGATGGGATTTCTATCATTTTTCCTCCTGAGCATATATCGCAACTGCTAATGACTTTTGTTATTTCTTCCTTCAGCTGAGGATTATATATTAAATATTTTATCTTTTCGAAAGTGCTATAATACCGCAATGTCCACTTTCGTGTTTATGAAAGAGGGCGATTTGTTTTCTTAATTCTTCGTCATTGTCGATGTCCCTTGCCAATCGAGAATATTTGACGAATTTAACATTGGGGTTCGTAGAAAATTCCTCTTCAATAATTTTCTGTACTTTGTAAAAATCATTATCATTGAGGTTAGAGTATATTCCCACTCTTCCTTTATATATTTTTTCTTATGATATCCATAGTGGTCTATTATATGGAGAATTGCTTTCTTTTATTATTTTTTGTTAAATCATTTCTTTAATTTGGCGTTTAATTTCTTCCTCATGCATTTGAGGGTACCTATATATTTTAGAAAATACGGGCCTTTTGCTTGTGGTTATTATTTCATGGTATACTTCGTTTGTACATGATAAATAGTCTCTTTCTTTAAAGAATAAATTTTCGAACTCAGTAAGCAGCCTTAACGTTGCCTGACGTTCTTCGGTATTCATATGAGAAAAATCATTGTTATTTCTTTTATATCTATTTTCCATTTGTTGTATACTACAAATGTTATGAACATATTCTTCAAAATGAAGTTTATTCTTTAGTATTTGCATACATTTTTGTTCATAGTCAAATTTTGTCTTTAGAGGTTGTAAGAAATTTTGCCCAATTATGGCAGAGAAATTTTTATTTGAAAAATTAGTTATTTTCCTTTGGAGTGTTCCTAGACAACCGAATTATTTTGAAAATGGTGTTGTCACTATAAATTTAATTTTATTTGTACTATTAAATGTATTATACTGCAAAGGATTCTTAGGAGTAATTTTTGGATACTGTTCAGTCAGTACTCCTTCTTTTAAGATACTTGTGGTGGAACCTGTAACAAGCTATGGGTAATGTGGATTTTGAGGCGATACTATAAAATTAAAATCATTATTTCCTATTAATTGTTCTTCTTGTAAAGTACATATTTCCATAGGTTCAGGTACTTGTTTTGGATTATGATATTCTGAGCTTCTGTTACTGTTTCTAGTTTGGTAGGTGTAATTATTCTTTTGATACTTGTTAAATCATTTGTGTAAATTCGTGATTCTACCTATTTTGTTGGTTTTAGTGTCTGTTTGTATATTGACGTTGTTCAGTGTAATGATTACTGTAATTGTGTTTTTGAGTGTTCATGTTTGTTTTCGTTTTATTATAATTATTTATGTTTTTCCTGTATTTTATGTGTATGGCTCTAGGGTCGTCTAAAATTCTGATCTGCGAATATTTGTTATAATGTCGTTAAGTTAACTTGTTTGATCTAAATGAGATCGTATTGGAATATCTATTTTTCCTATTAAAATATTTACCAAATCTCTATCTACTCTGTCTGGCTTATAAATTAATGGTTTGTTATTTTTAAATAAATATATTTCATTAAGTTTTTTTAAATTACATACTTTTACTTTCCTGCATTTGTTGAAAACATCTCCATATGTTGTCCTGGGCTTATAGCGTTCCATTAGCTTTATTTGAGTCCATGTTACATTCTATCCCAGTGCCTCTCCAACAATTTTTTCATTTGCCACTTTTTTCATTGCTAGATTCATTAGTTCCATATTATCCCTTGGACACAGCAACATCACTGCTTCGACCGACTTAATGAATGGCATAACGCTATGATTTTCGTCGAGACATCTTAATTGTCTTAACTGCTGCAGTATGTCCTTTGGTGTAAGTAGTCGATTTTGCAATTGCTGTATTTGTTGTGCTTGTAAAGTTTCTACTTGTCCTCCTAGCTGGTTAATAAGTTATTACTGGATTGCTATTACCTCCAAAATTTTTTTCCCATTGGGTTGTTGCCCCAAATTTCTATTTTCATCAAATCTGCTTATATTTACGGTTTATTTTCTTCACGATTTGTTCTTTTTATTACGAACGGGTATGTATGTATATCTTTTTTTTAACAATTTTTCAGTGCTTTATTTTTTATAATGTATATACTTCTTCTTTTATAAGTTCACTAACATAAAACAAATTTTCAGTGCTTTATTATTTTTATTATATATATATTTTTTGTCTTTTCACTTTTATTTTTTTATTTAAAAAAAAAAACTTTTTTTCTTTTTACCGTTCTTTAAAGTAAGGTTTTTGAGCGTTTATTTATTCTTAAGAATAAATATGTTCTTTAACTTATGCTTTGGAATAAGTTTCCGTTGACTACGCCAATTACGTTTTGAATAAAACACGAACAATTTTTTAAGTAGTGTCTTTAGTATTTGAATGTGACTTAGTCTTAAAGTTATTGAAAATTTCTTAATTCTATTCTTAACATAAATTCTTTTTTTTATAGTTGTTGTTTTTATTTTCCTTCAATTTTAAATTATTGGGTCATCGCAATGAAAATCGATGACTCCAAGGTACAGCAGAAATAAAATTTCGATGACTGAAAAAATGTCATTGACTTTAAGTGCTTATGAAATAACGGAAGAATGAAATCAAATTCCAGAAAATAAAGAGAAGTAAAAAAACGTTTATTGAATAAACATTTTCTTATTTTTTCAAATTGTTATAAAGTGTCTTTGACTTTGTATTTAAATTTCTTTAATGTATTTAATAATAATTGAATTTATGTCTACGAGGGTTGGTTGAGTATATGGGATTACAAACGTATAAAAATTCCTGAATGGCACCTGAATTGTTTTTTGTTTTATTTTAAATAATTGCTGCGTAACAAAAATCATATAGCAGCAAACATGATTTTTGTTACGCAGTAAATATAAATAAAAATATTTTTTATGACTTTTTCTTTTAAGTTAGCGGTTATCGAGTGAATGACAACATTTAACAATATGTTTTAATAAATAATAAATGACACATTTTAACTCCCATACATGGGTTTCCCGAGTTTAAAAGTACAGGTAGTTAAATTTATTTGCATTTTTTTTAATATTTAAAAAAATCGCTGATTTCAAAGAAGAAAATAATAAAAAGTAGAAGCACTAATAAGAAGAAGACATAAGGCAAGAGATTTTTTTCGCTAGGTAAAATAATTGTGTGTATCATTTACGGCTGTTATAAGGAAAAAGGTGTACAAGTTGTATTGCAGTGGATAGGTAATTACCTCTCCTGTTCAGCAGTGCTTAATTTTTTGCAGTAGTTTTTCAAATAAAAAAACTGTAAAAAATACTGCTAAAAACCAAAGAAAGATCGAGTAAAATTTTGCGAATAAAATTTTTCCTGGAATATCTACAAACATATGAAAGATATTAAATCAGGTTTTCATCCGATTAAAGACCAATATGTACGTACCTTAAATCAATAAAAGTTTTGGCAAACAATAGATTAAAATATTATTTTTTGTGTAGATAAAAAATTTCCTTCCGAAAATTTTAATTTTTTTTCAGATCCCATTTGTGCGCAGGATGTCTACAAAATTTGGCCAATTATTAAATGCCAATCTTTATAAAATAGCTGGTTATAAAAAGAATAAAAATCCGCGTGCAATTTTTTTTACAGTCTCAAACATTTATATTTTTGTGATAAAATTGCCTATATTCGAACAATGATGACTGTAGGATGCTTCAAAATAGTTCTATAAAAACACATCTTGATGAAAAAGTTCAAAATTTTATAAATTTACTAAAAAACGTTAAAAATCTATTTAAAAAACTAAAAGTACTTTTAAACGAAAATTTTACATTTTCTTAAACTTTTATTGAAATTTCAAATTAAAAAAAAAATATTACAACTAACATAATGAAGTAAAAAAATTTTTTTAACAAGTTATTCTTATAAATCTGTTTTTAAAATAGTTATATCTTGTATTTAAAAAAAACTACAGGTGGAAAAAAAAATTCTAGGGCAAAAATTTGGTATTTAAAATTTAAAATCGAATTTCTTTAAAAGTATAAAAGATACCGTGCAAATTCCAAGCACGTTTTTTCTGTATCTAACTATGAAGATTAATTAAAATAAAAACTTTGTAATCGGTTCACTTTTAATAAAGTTATAATCTCTGAAACATTTTTTAAATTCGAGGTTACCTAATTTAACGCCCTGTGGTACCACCCGGTATATCTAAATGCAATAGGGAAAAAGCTTATGATCGAAGTTTGTTTCATGTAAAACGGGTAAATAATTTAGTAGTTTTAGACTTTTATTCCATTTTTTGTATATCACGCCTCTGTGCGACGTATCTTTATATCAAAGGGTCCAAAAGGGTCAACATTAGTATAGGAAAAAGGCTTAATGAGGTTGAATTGGCTTAGCTTTTCTTATCTTATAAACGTTAAACTTGTTTTCAATAGTCCGAATTAGGCTTCTTAAAGAAGAAATCTAATAATTTTGACGTATGTCTTCCGTTACATTACCGATATTTTTATGACAATTGTGTGTATTATAATTCTACTAATTGACGGCAGAACCTGTCGTTTTTCGGAAGTATTAAAGCTCGTTTGGCATAGCTCGAAAGTATAGAAACATTATCTAAAAGACCACCAACTCGTTTTAATCCAATCTCATCAACGTATGTAAGGGTTTAATGTTTTTAGATCACTTGATATATCAACGTTCTAGTTTGTTTGTTCTATTAATTAGGAAAATGTTTTTTCTTAATACATAGTAATATTTTATTTTCAGCTTCAGACAATTCATCTACAGTCAGTTCTCCTTTAATCTTAGAACAACATTTTGTAAAATCCTATTACACAGAACATAGACCGAAGCACTTTTAAAATTTCGAAAAACGGCTTATAGTTGCATTAATGACATTTAGGTCTTGTGTTAACAATGCGATGTGCCTTGGTTTCAAAAATTCATCGCTTATCTTCTCTATTTCCCATAACATTTTTTCTGACAATTTATCCTCCCTGACCAAAAGAAAGTCTGGTCCCTTTTTCCAACGTACTTTAGTGTTAAAATTAATAGGTAATAGCCTCTAGTTGCCACCTCAACATACTGCTTATATTTTCGATGATCTGATCTAATCCAATGTATACGAATGGAAGCGTATTGGAGTACAAGATGTTTTTCCATTTTTAAAAACGAGTTTTGAACTTGAATTCATGATAATACGCCAGTATCCAACAATAGCTAATGCTTCTTAACTGGCATCACAAAACACATGAAGTTATTGAACTTTTAAAGTTGCCAAAACTTTCAAATTCCCGATAATAAGATCTCGGAATTTTGTACTCGCCAATTTTTGATATTTGTTGTAGCCACAGTTAAACTTTTCGTAAATACCATTTGGCACTTTTGATTCCCAATCAATTGAACTTTTCCAAACTTCTTGCATTAAAATTTTAACGACAGCAAAAAATTCGCCACAAAACCAAATGGATCAAAAATAGACATTGCAATACCTTAAAAGTGTCTTTTTGATGGTCTTGTTTTGAAAATTGAACACAAAAATGAAGCAATCAGAATGGGATGTCTAATGCATTCCTAAAGTTCATTCCATTTTATCTGAACTTAATTTGATTTCATCATTATATGAAATTAGTAGCTCTTTTGTAACTACTTCTGAATTTTAAATATTGTGCATTTTAAAACCCCCAGATTTATGAATTAACTTGACAGCTTTTACAACTCTAAATTTAAAAAGTACCATATGAAGGGTTGACTAAGACGGAAATGACGAATTACAGAAGCTTCCATTCCAAAATAACACTTCATTAAAACATCTAACTCATTGTCGCAATCAAATTCTTCACTATCTTTTTTAAAATAGCCTAAAAAAACTTCTGTTAGTGGTAACTATTGCCTAAATTTCCATTAATTATCCAACCTAACCTTGTTTTTGTAGCTTTAAGATGGAAATTTCGGTGTTTCAATTAGTACAGTATAAAAAGCATGGGTCAGGCTTATAATTATTTTAGGTTTTATCTGATTATAACAACAATGTGATATATCTGCAGATAAATTATATCTTTTAAAATCATAATTTGATGTATTTAGACTTTGTAAAGAAAAAACCAAACGAGTTGATTCATAAACATTTTTCATATTGTATCTCAGATTAATATTTTCTAAGCGACTAACGAGAAATTTGATGATTATCGACTGTAATTCTAAAGTGTCACTTCGACCAGATATTCCCAACTTTTGAACAATTTCAGAATCTATAATAGATACGTTAGCTCCATCACCAACAAGGCGTA
This sequence comes from Cistogaster globosa, assembly GCA_937654795.1. Lineage (NCBI taxonomy): Eukaryota > Metazoa > Arthropoda > Insecta > Diptera > Tachinidae > Cistogaster > Cistogaster globosa. The sequence continues at coordinate 52,293,513 of OW569407.1, forward strand.
AATTTTTCAGAGCCATTCGGTCCATATAAATTAACAGGAATAATTTGGAAAAAAAAACTTACTGCTGGTAAGTTATGTTCAAAATATCTTTGGTGAATTGAAATGTTCTTCTAACAAAATATTTTTTTGAAGAAGACTGTGCTAAATACTTTCACAACCTTTAACTTCACATTTATTTCTTATGGTGACCAAATTTAAGGCAACAAAAACAGGATTTTAATGATAAAACTGTTTGCCAATAGGAAAATTTAAAAATGTTTTTTAAAACGCTATTGACTTGCAATCGCCATCGCATATCTTACATTTTTAATTGTAAAAAAACAGGCATACTTTCTTTTTTCTTTTGCTATGATAAATGTTTAGATACAGGTAGGTTGTTCAACAATAATGGATTACACAAATGGTAGCTTCCTCCAAAGGATTCTGAAAAAGTGGTCATATTGCCGACCTTGTATGCAAAGTGAATAAGAGATAATAAATCTGATTCGCTTACGGATGGCAATGATCTTACTTTTTGAATTTGCGATTTTATCAATTATTTTGGGAGGTCAAACATCTCTGTCAAAGTTCTAACAATTGCAATAACATTTTTCGAGATGACTAACAATGATTCAACTGATTCTCCCGCATCTCCCTGAAGACTTTCTCTAAAGCGCATTATATTATGAAGTTCCGAATACTCGAATTCTAGAGCTGAAGCTACAAAGGATTCATAAAATGTTTGCCAATCTTGTGGCAACTCCGAAAGTTTACAAAAAAGGAACCGGAAGGAATAGAATTGAAATTATGAGTGTTTGAATTCGATTCGATGTACTTAATAGGATTAAATCAGAAAATATAACGCTATATTTCTAACAAACTTGTAGAACAACATTTGACTGTACAATTCGTAAATTTCCTTTTAGGGCCGTAATTGAATTCTGGGTGTTTAAATTATTTATCTCCATTAATGTTTGCATACCTCTCATTTGATTTAATTAAAGAGCTTGCATATCTCCTAAATATTTATCAATTGGAGATGTTACCTGTTCTTGACTTTCCTGGTGAATACCTTCTAGAGTCTGCTTACCCTCTAAACGCATATCGATTTCATATGTTACCTGCTCTAGACCATCTTGAAATTGATGTACGCCTTCTGGATTAGTATATGTAATCGCGTTTTCAGATTCGTTTTCAGTAGAGTTTGCAGAAGTTGTAACCATATTTGAAATTGGTAATCTTATTATTGGCGTTGTCTTTGAACATTCTACTTTTTCTCATAGATTTTTGTGCACTTAATAAATATTTCAGTACTCAAAAGGCTGACTTGAAGGAGAACGCGTACAACACAGTACCTATCAAATTGCTTCAACTTGGTTCTCCAAAAAAAAGAAAAAAAAAAGCAGAATAAAGAACACCAATAAGTTCCAAAGAAATCCAATGAAAAAATTTGAATAAAAATGTTGAAAACAAGATAATAATTGAATATACTCTTTTTAATTGTTAAACAAATGTTTATTCACTGGAAATAGAAAATTTCAATATATTTTGTAAATTAACAATCAATATAATTACTTGCAATTTTGTGTGCCTTTATCAACTAATGAAAATTTTTAAGCAATTTTCTAAAAAATTTTTTTTTAATATAAATTTAAATCGTTTTAAAAAATAAAATTTAAATACAAAGTGAAATAATATACCAAAGAAGATTTTAACAACATCATGAATAACAAATAACAATGTTATTTATAAAAATATATGTCCATACAAACATAAAAAATAAAAATTAAATCTTAAGATATTGTGTGAATATTTAGGTAAGAAGACGTTTTTAAATAATTTCCTGAAACTTAAAAATACACTAAGTTTTTTAAACAATTCATGTCAAGTTACTTATTTTTGTTTCGTAAACAGCACTTTGTTATTCAAAATTCATACACACATGCAAATTTTACGTTTTAAGTTCTAATTAATTTTCATATTACCCTTATAACAATACCAAATGAATCACAATTATGGTTCGTGTCTTTAACCGACTTCAAAATAAGAAGGAGGTTATCAATTCGACTGAATGTTGCGTTTTTTATGTTTGTGTCTGCAGAACTCAGTCACTTCTAAACGCATTTTATAAAATTTTTGGTAATTTGATAGATTATGCTTACAGATTGGTCCCGTTTTTAAAACAGTTCATAATTTAGAAAATTAAAGGGTGTCCCCATACAACATACCGTAAAGCGAACTTCTCTAAAATTCGAAAAAAATTATTACTGCAGCTTCCAATAGTAAAAAGTAATACAAAAATTAATCTGAAAAGTAAAGGGTGTGCCCATAGGTGACGTAAATTGACTTATATGCTCCTATTTTTTGAACCATTATAGATAAACGCTTGAAAGTTGGACAGTAATAATTGGACAATAACATTCAAAATTATAATATAAAAGGTGTCCTGATAGTAAATGTAATTTGATGCATGTGACCTAACTTTTGAACTGTTATAGGCAGATAGTGAAAATTTGCTAAGAAACTGCATTGCTAAGTCCGCTATCGCGACAAGTATAAAATTTAAATTTAGAAATTAAAGGGTATTCCCATATTTGAAGTAAATTGACCTAAGTGGCCCTGCATTTTGTACCGTTATGTATAAACACTTAAAAATTAGACAGAATGTCCACTACTTTGTTTGGTATATTAAGAAATTTTTAAAATTATAAATTATAGGGTGTTACAATAGGTGCTGTTATTTTATGCATATGATTAAACTGTAGAACAGTTGTTAACGGTTGTTTGAAATTCGCACAGAACCTTTATTGCTAAGTCCGCTATAACCAGTAGCAAACTTGAAGTTATAAATTTAAGGCTGTACCTATAACTGATATAATTCGACCTATATAGCTCTATCTTTGAAACCGTTACTATATATTACTATATAAGGTGTTATATATGATTGGGAACAACAATCAGTAAGAGTCCTATTAGAAATTAAGCACAACGGTTACAAAATCAGCTGTTTTAAAAGAAATCATATACATATGTAAAGTAGTTATAAGAACATTATCAAGGGGAATCAATACTAGGTGTTCGCAATGACGAATTCATTAATTTTCGCCAAAACCTGAAATGTCAAACTCCATTAAAAAAAAAGTTGTACATATTTTTTATGTATGGAGTTTGACATTTAGCGTTTCGGCGAAAAGTAATGAATTTTCCGTTGCGACCACCTAGTATTATTTCCCAATGAACATTATTAATAAATATTCTGGAATTTGATTTTATAAAAATTGGTCGTTTTCATATGAGGGTCTGTGCCTTTATACATTTGCCGCTACATTACAATGGCGACGAGTACAAAGAAAATTAAAAAACTGTAGATAAAAAGTTTACAGAAAAAAAAGTTTCTTTTTTGCATACAAGTGTCTTGCAAAAAGCACTAACAAAATCTTAATAAGATATAACCCAAAATGGCGCAAGACGATGGCACATTGGCATCTTTCACGTGATGCTGCAAGAGTTTAATCCATCCAAAGAGTCGTGGATTCTTTGGAAAGATTAGTTTGATGTACATACATCATTTTATTAAAGTCAATTGGATCGCGGCATACAATTTATTGCATAGTTTATGAAGCCCCAGCAAACTAGTTTCTTAGCCTTTAAAGACTTGTGCAAAAAGTTGGAAACACACTTTACATCACCGGTTATCGTTTTCCAGCAACGTAAGATTTTCCATGCAGCATCGAAGAACGCTGATTACTTTGACTGAATACAGCAAAAAACAACTTGGCAAATGCATACATTGTGGCAAAATTGTGCATTTAGCATCAATGTGTCGTTGCAAAGACAAAAACATATTGTGAACTTAGATAAATTTGATGTAAATAAAAGGTCTATTCATTAACTAAAAATTGTTGCGAATTTGTAACAATTGTTACTGGAAAGTGTTCATTAAACCAAAAAATTTGCAACGAGAGAGTGTAAACAAAGAGTAAAAAAATGAGATACAAAATATATTTTGCAAATTCTTACTGGTAAAATTTTTACTTGCAAGAATTAGCCAAACAGCTGTTTCTTACTTGTGTTTACAAAATAATTTACTTTAAAAATGCCTGAATAAAGTAATTTTTGTAACATTGAGGAAAATGCAAGTATTTGACAATTAAAAGAATGTAAATTTAATATTATTTTGTAATTTTCTTTAATTTAGCTATGTAACTATAAATCAAAGTAGTGTAAAACAACAGAAATTTGGTTTACAATCTTCGAGCTTTGCAGGTGTTTGTATCATTCTTAGAATTAAAAGTAAACAAGCTAGTGATGAAACATTCGATGCAATGTACTTTTTTCGGTGCAATTTAAAGAAGAGTTGTACAATTCTCATGTATAATTATAAATAAGTTATATACATATTAAAACTATTTCTAATATTATTTATTTTTTAATCTAAATTAACATAAGAATGTTTATTAGAACTAACTGTAGAAAAAAATTCTATATGTACACGATGAGATTAAACATCATAAATAGGTTTGCAAATTACCAAATATTTAAAAGAATAGTTAACACATTTTACAGTTTTTGCTATTTGATTACTTGGAGTAATATTTAAAATTTTTTTCGTGTGGATACCAGTTTGAGGCTTTCAGTAGTATTTAGTGTGCATACCGTACAGTTTTTAAGTCTTACATATCATTCCCGAAGCCACAATATTTTTCTTTGCTAATTTTTGCTAGTAAAGCGTTCATTAATTATTTTTTTATTTGGGAGAATAATTTTGAAAATTTCTATTTTACTCTCTCGTTACTAGCTTTTGCTAGTAAAGTTACTGAACAGACCTACTACCAGTCCCACGATATCGCAATCAATCGTTCGTTTGCATAATTACATTCAAAACAAAAACAAATTCTTAAAAATTGTTTTTGTTTTGAATGTAATTGTGCGAACGAACGAACGATTGCGACATCGTGGGACTGGCAGCTATTTTTTTTCATTCTGATATTTGCATTATTACTGATGACAAGTCGAACGCAACCTACTCACTCGCAGTCAACATTAATGGAGTTAAAGTACAGCTGCATGTGACACTGTGATAATTATGGACGTCATAAAAAAATTAAAATTGTGTTCTCTTCCATATGTAAGTTATAGTGGGGATTATATAAAAATAATTGGTGAGTACCATTCATTGACTACGTAATACAGTATTATTGGGTAAAAATTTTTTACGTTTTTTTGATTTTCAGTTGAAGCAAGTCAATTTTATTAGCAAATATGTTAATTACGATATTATAGTAAATGAAATTAAAATTGAATTTTCACAAGTTTTTAGTGATCGCCTGAGAAAATTTAAAACAATTGAAGAGACGTTGGCTATTGATGACAAGGCAGTGCCAATTTTTTTAAACCTCGCCCTATGCCTTTTGCATATAAAGGAAAAGTTGAAAGAAAACTGCGTGAAATGAGCCGAGTGATCATTCAGAATGGGGAACACCCCTCATTCTTCAGCCCAATGGAGACTGAAGGATTTGTGATGATTTTAAAGTTACATTAAATAAACATCTTATTGACGTCAGATATCCACTGCCACGTATTGATGAGATTCTTGCTTCTTTAGAAGGTGGATATGTCAAGTGCTTTCAATCAGCTTGTTTTACGTTTAAATTCTCTGCAACTGTGCACATGGAGCAACCATATCGCGACCTTCAAGGTAAAAGGCTTGCCTTTCGGTATCAAAACTGCAGCAAGCATTTTTCAAAAAACAATTGTTACGGGTAAAAACTTAAAGGTACATATTGCAACTCTTAAACTGATACTATCAAAATTGAGCTCTGTAGGGATAACATTAAACGTAAATAAATGTGTTTTCTTTCAACCGAAAATCACATATTTAGGATTTCAAATAGACAAAAATGGTCTAAGACACCAAAACGAGTATCTTGCATTATTAATACACCTACTCCATGTAATACGTTGGAAGTAAAAGCACTCGCCGAAATGGTCAATTACTATTCAAAATTCATTCAAAACTTTGCACACAAAATGAGCTCATGTATAAATTTTTACAAAAAAAAAAAATAGGAAATTTGCTTGGTCGAAAGAATGTCAAAGGGCATACGAACAAATTATAGTTGATGTAACTTTTAACCAAATTTTGGTACATTTTAACCACAGATTACCCATTGTTTTGACAATAGATGCAAGTAACAGAGCGATAGCGGGCGTACTTACGCACCAATACGCTGACGGTTCCCTAAAACCGATTGCGTTTGCTTCGCGAGCATTATCAAAATCAGAGCAAAACTATGGTCCTACTGAAAAAGAAGGCCTCGCTATAATTTTTTGTGTAACTAAATTAAGTCAATACTTATTGGGCAACAGTTACACAATATGCACTAAAGAGCGATGGCATTACCTGTTATGGCAGCAGCCAGAGTACAGAGGTAGACAGTGATTTTAGCCTGGTTTTCAATACAAAATGGAACAAGAAAACAAGCTGATGGTTTATCCAGAATTTCACAGAATATATATATATACATTAATTTTATTGATAAAGAAAGTAATTTACTTTTAAATTATAAAAATATAGCATAAGAAACTAGGCGTGATCTAATTTTATCGAAACTTGTTTAAGCCATTAACACAAACAATCTTCGATTTTTAAAAGGAAAGGAATTCGAACTATACAGAAACAAATCTAAAGAACTCACGATTGAGTCTGCCTGCAACAAACGAATAAGCAGTGAGCTTTGTTAAAATTTTAAACAGGGCAATTTACGTTCACCTAGAATCAAATAAAAATACAGATTTAGAAACAATAATTCATCGCTTTTTTCCGATTACAGGAATACTCAGCACTGCATTACAGGCGAACCTCCTCCAAAACTTTCTTCGATAGGACCCTTAAAACCAGATTTAGTTTATTAAAACCACCTTTATTAAAAGACAAAATCATTAAAAAACAAAAGCGTAAATTATTGTCATGGCACACGAAATGTTGAATTCAAAAAGGGACAATAGGGTTGGGTACGAGATTATACCGATCCAAACAAACCTATTCAGACACAAGCAACTATCGACAAACAACTTGGTCCATGAAACTACATATGCACATTATTTCAAACATCACATCAAATAAAGAGACATTTAAATCAGATTAGGAGCCCATGTGCTCAGAAAGAAACTATAAACGAAACCAATATGCAACGAAGTGTCGGCAAGGATAATGTACTTACACCATCTGACATGAATACTAATTTTCAGTAACCTGTGGATGAGAGTTAGCAATCGAGTTCATATAAAAGGCAAAACTATTATTCATCCAGTAAATTTGTGTCCTAAAAGAAATTTAAGATGTCGCAAAGACGGAGAGGTTCTTAAATGAGATAATTTAATTAACTATTGTATGCACATTTTTAAGCTATATGATTGCAAACAATAATTAGTAATATTACTTTTAGAAGTTAAGCACAATGGCAACACAATCAGCTGTTACAAAAGAAACCATATACATATGTAAATTAGTTATAAGAACATAATTAATTAGCTTTCTGGAATTTGCTTTGTAAAGATTGGTCGTTTTTATATAAGTCTCTGTGCCTTTATTTTTTTGCCGCTACATTACATTATAAATACTTTAAATAAGGAAAAATGGGTGTCCTAATAGTGTTAATTTGATGTATATGGCCAATCTTTTGAACAGTTATAGACTAACGCTTAGAATTTAAACAAATTTTGTTTTACTATGTCAGCAATAAAAATTGTAAGTTTTCTTGTGTAATCTGCATTCATAATTTGTTTTAAGACATGTAAAAAAATCCAGACGCAATCTTTCTTAAATGTACTGTAATATAATAAATGTATAATTACCGTCCTAAAGAAATATGATAAGTTTGTCAGTTTTGAAGTCGGTTTGTTTGCAAGGATTATTTATTGTTGACACAATATCAATTTTGGCAATCAACCGTTATTTGTTTTGATTTTACTTAAAAAAAAGAAAAAACGAGTAATGTTATGAATCTCTTTTAAATTCGATTCTCTTTGATTTATATCTTAACAAGGGAGTACTTGGCGTAAGTGTAATGACTTAGTGCAGATCTTTAGTATCTAGTCATACCTTTCTACCTAACAACCTTAATTTTGAATAGAAAAAAGAGAAATGATAATGGAAAAGTAGAATTACCTATGTTATTCTAACCATTATTATAAATTGTTTGAACGGTGCAGCGAAAAAAATATTTTTTTGTAGAACGTAGAATCCGACGAATTTTATTCCAAAGATACCGCTGGTGAGTATTTTGTTTTTTACTTTTTTAAATTCTGTAATAAAAAAGCCTTATTGACCGAAATAGATTACAATTTATTGCAAAAAAGTTAAACAAAATAAATAGTAATATAATAATTTATCATATAATTAATTTTATCTTCTAAATGAACAAGCACTACGAAACAAAATTATTGAAAAACATTTCATTTTTAATAATTTTGTTTCCTGTTTCCTGAAGATGCCACCCAACGGTGTGGCGAAGTATTGAAAGAGAAAATAAAAGCTAATAAACAACATTTTTTTTAAACTGACTTAGTGCTTGTTCATTTAGAAAATAAAATTAATTATAATAAAAGATCAAAAAACATTGACATTTAATTTTTCATATATTATTTTATCTGTAACACTAATATTTTAACACTAACCAGCCTTCAATCTATAACATCACCAAATAGTAAATTTTTTTTTTTATCAATTTAGCATAAATTTGAAGGTCCATCTATATCTACGAAGTATTTTTTTCCGATATACAGCAAGAGAATCAAAAAACATTCTTAAATAAATAGTATACAGATTTTTTATAGTTTTACAGGCTTATAACTAATTCGCTACCAGCTTATAACTAATTCTCCATGATTGTGAACATTATTTAATATTGAATTGTACTGCTTTGTAACTTTTTGTAAATAAAATTATATATATATATATATATATATATATATATATATATATATATATATATATATATACAAATTTACAATTATATTTAAAATGAACAAAATTATTTCTACGGCACTTCTGTTCACCGCAACTCACAAATTCTAAGTCAATGTTTTTTCCAATTTTTGATTCAAGTATTGTCAACATAGTCTCAGTTACTGTTTTTATTCAATAGTTTTTATAAAAGTATGTATGTACGTATATTTATATTTTCTACTTGTTTATTCATTGGTATATTTATTGTTGGTACATTTTATCTCAATCCCAAAAAATTAACTTGACTAAAAATGCGTTCAACGATAGCTGAAAAATTTAGTAAAACCATTATTCCATTGAAAAAATTACATAAATTTGGAAAAGCCGGTTAATTATTCCATATTCGGTCTTACTTTCGTTTTCATCTTCCAGTTCCACATTACTTTATTTCTAATTTTGTTCTGTGAAGCCACATACAAAAATTTAAATACACATCTACATAAAGGAAGATGAAAATAATTACCAATTAGTTAGCTTAACGGTAAATTTTCGTTTAAACTTATATTCATCCCTTTATAAAAATCTTTATATTTTTAATGTTTTTTGAACCGTTTGTAGCCCTTTTGTTTACTGTATAAAGATGCTTAGTAAAATATTTATATAAATCGCTGATTTGAGCATATTAATAATATGAATAGTAGTAAATTGGGATAAATTTATCACATTTGCTTGCGTTTTTAAAGTGTTATATATACATATCTAATTATTTCTTCCTCTAGTTTAAGTATTCATATCACAATTTTTAATTACTTAAGTTTTGTTGTCTTTGCTAAAAATAGTAAATGTAAGTGATGCCAAAAAATAGTCAAGTTGTATGCATCCTAACAATAAAAATTGTCAGTCGTCAAAAAAAGAATCCAGCCGATCACATTGAAGTTTGAGTTGATTGATTAATTTATTAACCAAAAAACGAAAACAGTTTGCGGAAACAAAAATAAGTTAAAAATAAATTATTTTACCTGGATGGATACTGTAACGAAATTCTCATTAGGTAGAGCTCCCAGCATATCATATAATGATTTATGTTCGAAGAGCAAGAAAACATAATTAACCGTAAAACATTCTTCAGTTTTAAAGGACGAAGTTTCCGATCGTTCAAAGAATAAAAAAAAACGACCAGGGGAGGCCGTACACATCCCCAAAGTTCTTCCTAGCGGGTAAAACGAGTAAATAAAAGAAATAATAGAATCTACAACTTGAATCTAAATCTAAGTTATTTCATTAATATTGCGACTGGGCAGCAAAATTTCATATTGTTCAACAAAGGAGGAAAAAATTTAATAATAGTCGCGGAGATTATCTTAACATCAATAATTAAAAACGAAATGCAATCATTAATAGAAACGATAGCAGCAACCGTAATACTAATTATAATAATAACAACAATAACCGAAATATGCACTAGTAAACAGCTATGAAAAAAGAAACCAAAAAAAAATGTTAGAGCGTTTGAATCAAATGAGTCACAAAACTGCAAAGATACCCTAAGATTAGACCAGTAATAAATAGAATATAAATTAAAAATTTATTAATTAATTTAATTTTTATAAAAAAGTTGTCATTGCCTCCGCAACTAGAACTTTACATTATTTATTGAGTTTTATTAGCAACTGAACTAATCTTTACAAAATAGTTTTTTAATTTAACTTAATGCTTTTATCCTAAATTGCTTAATTGGCGATTCCCACGGTTGCAGAAAATATTGTTGTGTACTGTTGCACCTGTACAGAAAAACAAATTCTTGTTCAGGAAAACATGGATCATATTTCTGTCTGGTATTTTTATTTAAATATTTTGTACAGTGGCGGAGTTTTAAATGTGGGATATGTTAACTTATACAACTTATATATACATCTATGTTATTTCATTAATTTTGGGACAGAAAATACAGAACAAATAGTAAAATTTTTGGTAGATACAGAAGCTGATTTTTCATTAAAATATTAAACTTTATAAATAAACATAAAATAGATTAAAAAATCCAAGGCAAGGCAAAATAAAATCAATGTGAAATGCATTTGTAATTTAAAATTTAGAAATTTTTTAATACCGCATTAATGACAGGTAGTGAACAAGGACTTTCTAGTACTTTGTGATGGAGTCATTGGTATGGATTTCATTAAGAAATAAAATTGCATTTTAAATTTTGACGAGAAAAATGATAGCTTGACCTTACGGCGAAATAGCTTTAAATATTCAATAAAAGTACCCATTACATGTAACATGGACAAAATAATTTTACACCAAGATCACAAGTTATATGTGAAATAAAAATTAATAAAGAATTATTGGTACTTAACCAAGAGAATCAGGCATTTTTATCGCCAATGGATTGGTCACAACTGTCAAAATTAACAAAATTAGAGCGGAGAACATTTCAGATTATAATGTATTCAAATATTTTTCAAACAGAAAATCAAATAAAAGCACTCAAGTTCTAAAAATTTAATAAAAAATTTTCCTGAACAATTTAAGTTATGTTAGTGAATCACACAACTTTGTGTTTCGTTGTGAAACGGAACAAGTAACTACTAATAACTTTTATGAACAGTAACTGAAATAAGAGATGCAAAAACAGTATACCGTAAAAATTACAGATAACCACCGCATACACGTAAAGAAGAAATAAATAAAAAAATACAGGAACTAATAAAGGATCAAATAACTAAACCCTCACAATTTTGCAAATTTTAAATCAAGCGTCTAAAGCTATTCAACAGTTTGGTCATATACATCAAATAACAGCAGCTATTTTAACACCCTATAATTTATAATTACAATTATTTTTACTTCTTTATATAACAGATAAAGTAGTGGACATCCGTTTAATTTTCAAGTGTTTGTATATAACGGTGCAAACGATAGGGCCATATAGGTCAGTTTACTTCAAATATAGGAACAGCTTTTAATTTCTAAATTCAAATTTTATACTTATTATAGCGGACTTAACAATACAGGTTATTTGTTTCAGCTGTCTGTCTATGGTTCAAAAGTTTGGCCAAATATAAATATCCAAATATAAATTTTTTACTTGTTATCATGGTGAAATAGTTTACCAGGTGGTCTTAATCGCCCAGGTGTTTTTGTTTTGTTTATCTTCGACGTTGTAAAATAAATTCAAAAATAAAAAATTTCAAATAATTTGAAAATGTAAAAAGTTGTAAGTTTTATCAAATTAAATTTTGAAACCAAGAAATGAAATGTGAGGTATTGCTGTATATACAGGATAAAGAAACCAAATGGGTATGACTTCATTTAAAGAACCAAATGACGATAGAGGGATAATTTAAATTTGGCTTCCTTTGTTACAACGGCGAAAATGAACGAATCCGCCATTGTTTCGGTATGACTTGTTACTATAGCAGACTTAGCAATGATGGTTCTTTGTAAATTTCAACCATCTCGCTTTAAGTTCAAAACTTTGGCTACATACATCAAATTACAATAACTATTGGAACACCCTTTATTTTTTATAACTTTGAATGTTTGTTATTATAACGGTCGTAGTAATGGATATCCTGTTCAATTTTAAAGCATTTGTCTATAACAGTTCAAAAGAAGCGCGCATATAAGTCAATTTACGTCACCCTTTAATTTCTAGATTTATTTTTGTATTACTTTTTCCTATTGGGTGCTATAGTAATACGCATTTTTTTTTAATTTTAAAAAAGTGAGCCTTACGGTTAATAATACACTTAAAAAATATGTATGTTGTATAGGGACACCCTTTAATTTTTAAAATTATGAACAGTTTTTAAAACGGAACCAATCTGTAAACATAATCTATAAAATTAAAAAAAAATTTCAAAATGGTTCAGAAATGACTGAGTTCTGCAGGCACAAATATAAAAAAGGCAACATCCAGTCGAATTAATAACCTTCTTTTTTAAGTCGGTTAAAAATCACTCCCAAATTCAAAAATTTAAAGATTGAAACTTGTAATAGATTATAGACAAATGAACAAAAAATTAGTATCAGATAAATATCCATTACCTAGAATATATATCTTAGATCAACTGTGTAGAGCAAAATATTTGCATGCTTGGATCTAATGTCTGGTTTTCATCAAAAAAGTTTAGAGGAAAACTGAGAGACACAACATCAATAGATTTACTACGTTACCTAATGAGCTGAAAATAGCACCCAAATCATTTCAAAGAAGGATGACAATTGCTTTCAGCGGTTTAAAACCTAACTAAGCCTTTTTATAGATGCTTAAGTAGTACTATAATGCTCAGAAAAACAAATGCCTAACAACTTAATACACAAACAAATATACAATCAAATACCATTTTAACTTTGTATGGACTCAGCTAGTTTGCTGGTCGATGACAATTATACTTGATAACACAAGAACTTAAACTTGGTTATCGTGTAGGTTAGAAATAACGCAAGCACTTGAACTTGGTTATCTTGGTGGAATAATACAACTGCTTTTTTTGTTAGTTAAATTGATTCTGCTTTATTTAAATTTAATTAATGTGCTAAATACTAATTTATTACTGATTTGCAATAAATTGTTTTTATTTTATTCATTAATAATATACATGCATATAAATGTTTTTTATGATATAATTTTACTTCAGCCAGCGGAAGTTCCCAGAGGAAACATGATACTCCAGACAATGCAAAACAATGTTAGCAAAATTCACAATGAACTTAAAAAGAATTTCAAGGTTGTTGTTAAATTAAGGTAAATAACAGAAATTAGAATAATTTGAATTAAAAATAGCAAAGAATAAAGTAATAATTTTGTGCAGGCATATGTATGTAAATACGTTGGTATAAATCTATTACTAGATTTATATGAACGTTTTTATGTACATTTGAAAGAAATTCATTGTGAGAATTTGAACATACACCCGCCATGCTCAACAAAATTGAAATGCGACAATTTTACACTATTCTTATCTATACATCGTAGAAGTATAAATTTACTACTGATACTTCAAATTCTGGAGTTGAAAGGTGTAGACGTGGTGCTGGACGTGTGGTTTATTCATTTGGTTTCATTCCAGATAACCCTCATGCTGATTATGATTGCGAGAAGGAGGGCAAGGTAGGCCATGGTCCCGTTATGATATTTTATATGTTTGATTTGTGATGAAAATTCCGCAAATACCTTCTGGTGTAATTTGCTATGTATTTCTGAGATGTTTTTAATTTGGTCATCATAGACCTTGTTGTGAATACGTTTAAATTTAACTTCATTCGGAAAGATGATGTCACTTATGTTGCTCATTACCGTGTAAGATGTCTGAAGATATGTGGAGACAGTTTGATGAGCTTTGGTGGTGATTGAGTTGAACTTAAGTGTATAATCTGGTGATATTTTAAGGATGCCAGATCCTTTTAAGATAAGCTGTGACTTTTCCTGTCCACACACGGAACTTATTCGGGAAGATTGCTGCATAGTGTATTGCCATTGATTGCTGTATTCCAACTATGTAAGCGATGTGTTGTCAGCAAGAGAGACAATGTTACAACCAATCTGAATGTTATGTTTGAGAAGAGAAAGCTCGCATAAACATTTTTCAGCATTTGAATTGAGTTTTTATTGCATGTGTTGGCATAGAAATTCTTCCTCTCTAATAATTGCACATGTGCTCCACTGCCTTTCTGTTAAAATAAAATACTGATCTTTGTGATAATTTATGGCTAAGAAGTCGCCGCAAGGTTTTTAGCAAACATTGTACCATTGATTGAAACTGGAAATGAGAAAGATGACGTGACCTTTTGTTACACCTCCCTTTACGTTCATAATTTTGTATAGTTTGTAACGACACGTTCTACGCTGGTTGCTGGGATAGCTGCAGCGGAGTCCAGGGTCACTGATATTTTGTGTATTGTCTCATAAACGAAAAAAAAAAAATAAAACTACTTTTGTTTATTAACGTTTGTTGAGAGGCACCCTCGTATTCTTTAAGCTTTATTTATAAGTAATTAAAAATAACAAATATGTACTAATGAAATATAAGTTATATCAGGCGCTTACATGACCCGAAATTGGTATCCAGATTCATTGAGCATGAAAATGACAAATTATCTGAATTATTGAAGACCACAAAGGATGTACAAAACCTGTTAGGCGCCAACATGCGGTTGTCAAATGTTATGACAATGCAAGCTCAGTAACCGTTGTATGAATCAGTCCAGCAATTAGTAAATGAAGTTAGACAACTCTCACTAAAACAGCAAATAGTTAACAATTTAATGCCTGTAGATTACACACAAAGGACCTCTGTGGGCCCCGCAAAATTTTGATATTTTTGCCATAAACAGGGACATTTGTTAAACGAATGTTTGAGACGGCAAAACAACACTAACTTTAAGCAGGGAAGACGCCAAGAACAATCCACCAATAATATTAATAGAAGTCTTTATCCCCTTGACCGTAGAGGTAGAGCGCAAAACTGATTGCAATCATCAAATCAAAACCAGGGCAATAATCGTTTTGGTGACATGAATAGAAGAGAGCAACGGTGCTACAATTGTGATGGACTGGACATTTTGCGTCAAGGTGCCCGGAAAATTACTATCATAATAATATGTTTAACAGAAGTGAAAGAAGAAGAAATATCAGCAATAGGGGCAATAGGAATAACAACGTACGAGAAGTGGCCAACAACCGAAATAATTCGGGAAACTTAAGGCGGCCTAGCCAAAACTAAGAGGCTGGGATGCCGGAAATTCTTGCTTTTCTTTGAAGACACTAGTATCTTAAACATCAGAAGACACTGAAAGAAGCGCCCACGAAAACAAATTGCTTTTGAGGTCTATGTCAAAGGTCATGCAAGTGCAGAGAAATGTAGGCGGAGCAACACAATTAAACATAACAAAAAAGTACACTGGAGTGAGAATATACACACGTACATTCCAGATACCTGCACAAACTATTTCACTTACAAATCATAGTCACAAAAGAAGCAAAAACGTCGTACAGAACAAAATAACGATGCATTCATAAATTTTCCTTGCAAGAAAGCAGTGAATAGAATTCTGTCTTTGCTGGCAGATACAGGAGCAGACACTACATTAGTAGGAGCAGAAGCTTTAGTACCCACGTTAAAATAAATAAACGCAATCAGAAGAGTTTGTTAGGAGCCTTCGGATGTAATATAACATAAAAGGGGACGATAATTGCTCAGCTCGAAGGCCTGAAATTTCACTACAAATGCACGTCGTGCCCGAAGAAACCAAACTTCCAGCAGATGGCTTGCTAGGAAAACATATGATGTGGGACAAATCAGTGACAGACACAATTAATAAAAACCTAAGATTTTTTAAAAACGGACAAGAAGTAATTTCACTACCACTTGTCCCGGAAACGAAATCATCACAAATATACTTAGCTGAACAACTTTCTATCAAAAAGCGTTCACAAACGATTGCATCAGTTGTAGTAAACTCCGTTAATGGTGACGTTGTCATAAATAGTTCAGAAATTTTGCCAGGTGTTTTCGTGCGTGAAACTTGAACAACAGTGAAAGCCGGAGCAGATTTTGTACCTATTCGGAACACGAATAACACGGCCATAAATATAAGTGAAAAAATAAGCCTGAGCTGCGAAAGCTAAAGGGACTATAAGATGAAGCCGTTAGCAACCTAGAAGAGAGGTTTTCAATCGAGAATATTTTGAAGACATACGATGATATTTTCCAACTGCCGGTGACAGTCTTACCTACACTACTGTATTGAAACATGAAATACCCATGGAAGGAAGTCAGCCCCCAATAAACACTAAACAATACAAACTACCAGAAATCCACAGAACTGAAGTTAACAGACAGGTAGACCAAATGCTCAAGGATAATGTAATATCACCCAGCAATTCTCCACGGAACTCCACGATTCTTTTTGTACCCAAAAAAAGCAGGCCAACACGGCGAAAAAAAGTGGCGATTGGTTGTAGATTTTAGAAAACTGAACGAAGCGACAGTAAAACAGGTTTTTCCAATACCAAGAATCGATGAGATTTTAGACCAATTAGGGTGCAGCAGGTATTTTTCTGCTTCCATTTAGCAAGTGGATACCATCAAGTATTAATGGATCCTAATGAAAAACAAAAAACCACCTTCAGTACCAATTTAGGGCACTATTAATTTAACCGTATGCCTTTCAGATTGACGGGTGCACCAGCTACTTTTAAAGGAATAATGAATTCAATACTAACAGGGCTACAAGGAATTAACTGTTTCGTTTATTTGGACGATATTGTTAGATATGGCAGAAACTTAGTGGACCATAATTCACGGTTAATGAAAGTTTTGGAGACCTTGAGAAAATACAACCTAAAATTACACCCCGAAAAATGTCATTTCCTGCAGAGAGAAATTATCTATCTGGCCACCAGTGCTCAGAAAAAGGAGTTCTGCCAGACCTAAATAAGACAAGGGCAGTGAAAGATATACCACCCCCTAAAAATATCAAGGAGCTAGAAGCATTTTTGGGGCTGATAAATTACTACAGAAAGTTCATTGCAAACTCGGCACGAATCTCATTACCTCCCAACAAAATGGTGAGAAAGGATAAAAAATTAGAGTGGACACAAGAGTGCCAGAAAGCAATGGACAAGTTGAAGGATGCTGTGACAAACCCTCCTATCCTCCAATATCCTGATTTTAACAAGCCTTTAATTTTGACAACAGACGCCAGTAATGGAGCTCTAGGAGCAATTCTCTTTTAAGGAGAACCAGGAAGTGACCTACCAATTTATTTCACTAGCAGAGTATGAAGCGATACAGAAAAACGATACTCCATAATTGAGAGGGAGTTGCTGGCCATTGTGTGGGCCACAAAAACTTTTCGACCATATCTGCTTGGCAGATATTTCACGGTATTTACTGACCACAAACCCTTGAAAGGTATAGCTAACCTAATGGATCAGGAAGGTAGATTGGGTCGTTTAAGACTGAAATTGGTAGAATACGATTTTGAGATTCGCTACAAATCAGGCAAGATGAATCAAAATGCAGACGCTCTCAGCCGCCTTCCAACGGAAGAAGTGAACGTAGGTGTAATAACGAGAGCACAATCAAAAGGTGTGGAAACCCCGAATCAGGAAAGTGAAGTGGAGACGAATAAAAATCATGAAAAAGGAGATAATAACACATATTTAACAGATGCAGAAGATATAAAGAAGGTACCTAAAACGTTCCATGACACGCCATTAGGAGGCCACCAAGGTTCGCTAAGAACTTATTTTCGTATTAGGGCACAATAAAAATGGGCTGGAATGCAAAGTCAAATAAAAAGTATGTAGCCTCCTGCAAAATTTGCCAGCAAAATAAAAGCTCAAGGATAGACAGGATGCCAATGACGCGGCAACGGTAGCAAGGCAGTTCTTCAGAGAAATAATTGCCCGATTTTTCATCCCCAAAGTCGTCGTGACATATAATGGAAGCAACTTTACTTCGAAATTGGTCAAGGAAGTTTGCAAAATGCTTGGAGTAAAAAACATATATACAACTCCATATCATCCTCAATCCAATGGATCCCTTGAAAGGACCCATAGACCACTTGCAGAGTATTTAAGAAGTTTTGTAAAATTTGACGGAACTAATTGGGATGATTGGCTGCATCATGCCATGTAAGTACACAATAACACAAGGCATTCGTCTACTAAGCAAACACCCATTAAGGTACTGTACGGATTCGAATTTGAAATACCTGTCAGGCTCAAAAAGCAGCCAGCGCCTCTCTTTAACATAGATGACTACAGCAAAATCCTTAAAAACCAAATTCAGCAAAAGATAATGATATGAACAAAATAAAGAAAATAAAGGGTCACATAAGTAAGGTAAAAATTTTAAATTGAAGTCTAAATATGCACCATGCACGAAAAGTTATTTATTAGCACAGAGCTGCTACAAATGTCGTAAAAACAGTAATTTGCCTATAATGGATGAAGTTAGTTCTAACATAGATACAATTTCAGCTAAAGGTAAATATTGTGAAAAAACTAAGAAAAAGGCAGTAAAAGATAATAATAATAATAATAATAATAATAATAATAATAATAATAAACTGAATTAAAATGAAAAAAGGCCACAAAAAGTTTTTTTTTTATGAAGGAAAAGTAAAACGCATGACGCAAAATACACAACAAACGTCATCTGAAGGAACTTATAATAAGAATTTGGTAAACAGGTGTTCAAAATGTCAAAAAAAATATAGGCTAAGAAAGAAATTTGAAATAATTTTTAAAATAAAACTTCTCACCCATTGGGTAAAGTTTGGCCAATCCGATGACATTTTTTTTTGTTTCGGGGGCTACTCGCCCTGAAAAAAAGGAGAAAATTATTAAAAGGTTCTCAGTAGGTTGGTTTTGGAACGATAGTAGTTTTAACAAACCAAAAAAAATCTATGTCTGTTCAACTATCAGAACTTTGGGGACCTCTGAAATGAGGTAGGAAAATAAAATTTAAATCCTACTTAACACCAAATAAATTGGAAATATACATGCCTGGTCCGGTTGATTATCTGATTAACCTCCTTTTTCAGCCCATATATGCCGGATTGTTATTACTGCTTAGCAGCCTTGGAATTCGCCCGGAACTTTATATGGAAAAACTTTAATCACGAAATGGTTTCATGGAAATTCAAATGAGCACAGTCCAGCTGGTAAAAAAGTATGACTATATCATCCACGTAATTGACGTGGAGGACATCAGTATTGTGAGAAAACAGTTTCATCACAATTTAGACATTATGCAGGACCCAACACACCGCGACATAGCTAGATCCCAACTATATGATATGGAAGATGCCCTGCACACCCTGTTGCCTCGAGGGAAAACCAGAGGGTTTGTGAGCGACCACCACCTTGAAGTGTTTTTGAGCAAGAGCTGAGAAGGTCCATATATTCAATTCCCAATTCTACGCGGCGCTCAGACAGTGGGACCTCGATTCAACAAACGAGGTAAATGTTAGGAGAATCAGGAGAGCAACAAGGAGGGCGGATCTACCAAACAAGGCGGTTGTGGTATACCAGTGATGGAGCAAAACCACTGGACTCTGGCTACGGTGGAAGTAACCGCAGGGGCTATAAGGCGTCTGTATAGTTTCATAGGGAGCCCCTTGAAGCCCCACCCCTTTGATATACGCCAACTGCTCTCAGCAAAATAACACAATAGACTGTGGTGTTTACACAATTAGACACGCGGAGTATTGTTTGAGGCAGTTCGGCAAGGGGTATGAAATCCAGAGATCACGGGGCTATAACGGAGTTTTTTAATAAAGATAATGGAGCGTTGGTCAAGAAGAAACAACGCCCAGACCCCAACTGCACAGGACAAGGGTGTGGCTGAAAAGGAATTATCGAGTATGAAGACTGCGTGGATGCGAGGTAAATACATGAGAAAGGACCTGGAATTGGGCCGAAGAACATACCGAATCAGCATCGGTACAACAGGAAAGACGAACATAAGACTCTTGTGAGACTTTTGTATGATTTTTTGATTTTTTAATATTATCTGATTTAAAATTCAATAAATAAAAACACATTTGTTTTTAAACACTGAGTTTTAGAATGCAAATATTTTAAAGTACTTACTTCATAACAGCATCAAATTTGCTTAAAAAGTAAAGTCTTTGCTTAATCAATCGGAAATACACATACGTACATGCCTTTTACTCGTACGGTGTTTCAAATGGATTTATCATATACATATGGTAAATCCATTTTCGGTTGCTCATTCATTTTATTGAATTGTTAAGAAAAAAAAATATTCTGCAACATTTTTATACGCCTGTATGTTTACATTCTTTGTTAGCAAATGTTTTGTTAATTTGAAATTTGAGTACAAACGTATTTTTTGTTTAAAATTTTTGTGTCTGATTTCTTGTGCCTGACGATAATGCTTTTATGTAAGAATTTAAATTCCACAAACAAAAGAATTCATATTTTCAAAATTGGTACCCACAGCATTAAACGTAAACATTGGAGCATGTATATACAATTATAACATTCTTTTGTGTTTGTTTTGTTTTTTTGTGTTTTCACCCAACAAACATTTAGTTAAAACTATTCTTCTGTGTATACACACATATATATGTAATATGTTTATATGTATGCAGGTATATTTGTTTTGTTTACAAAATCCAATATATATGAACAAGCTCAATAAGCATTAAAATGCTTGCTGGGTAACAAAAAATAAAAATAAAACAAAATATAAAATAAAATAAAAAAGATTCATAAATACTTACAACAACAAAATACAATATATTTGTGTGTTTTTTATGTTGTTTTAAAAGTAGCACACAAGAAATTTTTTTTTTGTAAAAGTACCAAACAAAGGAAAAGTAATAATAAAAAATCATGTCTTTACTCGAAAAAAATTATTAATTATTAAATTATAGCATAAAATACCAAAACCCTTATTTATTATTGTAAATAATTTAATATCAATATAATTTTTTGCAAACAATTTTAAATTAAGAGACATTTTTTGTTTTTGTTAACAATTTGGAAAAGATGGGTTTTGGGAATTTTAGTGTTTTTAGTTTTGAAATTTTAAATATAAACTGGGGTTACGTGTGGTGTTCTCCAACACAATAGGCGAAACCTTTACGTGTCAACTTAAACCATCCTGTTCAGCCCCCAACGGAGTAGCAACACAAATGAACAAAAAATACGGAAACATGGCACTAGAGGTGCAATAAAATAAACAAAAACAAAAAAACAAACATTTTAACTTAGAGGGCTATGTAGAAAGGAATTCTTAGTGTAACTTAGTTCAAACGTTTCGTCACAACTAACACTAATTTTTTTATTTTCTTTTGTTCATACAAGCACTTGAACCTAAAGAACTCTTAATCACAAGAGTAAATCACTTTAATTGCTTTAAAATTATGATTAATTACTTTATTTATTTTCATGCTAATATACTAAATTGCTTTACAATAATTTGATTAAAAATGCTTAGTCAGAAGAATAAATTTTGCAAAATTATTCAACTTATTTTTTATTATTAAAGTTAAAATTTTAATTTCTGTCTTGTCAACAATAATGGTTAATAAAACTTAATACAAAATTTTTAGGTAATTGAACTTAAAAGAAAAATATTTAGTCAACAACAATTTTTTATGAACTTAATATAAAATTTAGGTAATTGAACTTAAAAGAAAAAATGTTTAGTCATACAACAATGCTAATTGTCAACAACAATGGTTAATAAACTTAATGTAAAATTGGGTTATAAAATAAAATGTTTAGTCAACAACAATAGTTATTGAATTGTCCAATATATTTTTTAGTAATAAAATAGAAAGAGAATAACGGTCGGTAACCGAAATTGGTAGTCAGGCGGCGATGAATATCGTTCGTGGCAATAATGTAGGCCGGTCAAATAGACAGGCGGCGTGGCCGGGGGCCGGACTACCGGGCCATGAAGGCAAGGGTAGCGGCGACGCCTTCAGGTAGCGGCACAACGGCAGTAGAGCTACCGGGCAGCGATGGCACGGGTAGCGGCGAAACAGGGGGTGGCGCTTTCAGGTAGCAGCACAACGGCAGCGACGTTTAAAAAAAAAGGCGGTAACTTGTATTGGGCGCAGCAATTGCTGGGGCCACTCGACCGTGTGGAATAGTACTAGGGAATTTACAATTCCTCACCAGCACTAGCCACAGGCTTGTGCCAACACCAGTAGAAGTGTAACTCCTGAAGGGTGTTCTTACCAAACAATTTCAGTCGTTCTGTCGATAAGAAATATATTGGGGAATTTACAATTCCACACCATCTGATCTCTTACCTGCAGGCGAGCTGCTTGCTCACTGATCACTTTTTCAAAATGTTTAGCGTTTTATACTTCTGCGTGGGCATACACGCTCACACCCACACACACAAGCGATTGTTTGTTTTCGTTGCTTGACAGCTATCAGCGGTGTAATTTCTTGTATGTAAAAGCTGACTGCTTCGATGGTTTGTTTGTGCTTGACTCCTAGGTGGCGATGAATTGCCCGACCGTTCACTTAAATTTAATTAAACTTAAAATAATTTAACTTTCAAAAAACAAAAAAAAAACTCAGCAAAACAATTTAATTTTAATTAAACTTAAGGAAATAATAATATATCGAAAACTAAAATAAGTAGAAATAACGGAACATAACTTAAAATATACTTCTGGTTTATATAAAGAAGATAGGCTAAAAATAATAAAAAA
The DNA here is from genome assembly GCA_937654795.1 of Cistogaster globosa. Taxonomy (NCBI): domain Eukaryota; kingdom Metazoa; phylum Arthropoda; class Insecta; order Diptera; family Tachinidae; genus Cistogaster; species Cistogaster globosa. The sequence continues at coordinate 52,316,665 of OW569407.1, forward strand.
AATAAGTATAATTCATAACTTCATTCTGTTTTCTGGTTTAGTAGATTGTGTAGGGGAAAACAAGGACACGACTTTCGCCGTTACAAGTTGTAAATTGTTATCTTTGCTGACTGGTAATGACTGGTTGGAAGATGGTTTCTTACTTGCACTTTTTGGCTTGAAGTTGAGACGGTGACAAGTGCATTGGGCTGATTTTTCCATGATGCGAATCTTTCAATGCTGCTATAATTTCTGATTGAATTCGGTGTAATCTTGCTGATGTTAAGGAAAGTCGGACAGATCGTAACATAAGGATTCGCACCAGCCTTGCTTGATGCTGTTCTTTTTCATTTTCGGGTAATCTGAATGTAGTTTCTGTTAGTTGATCATCTAAGCTGGTGAGCCTTTGTTTTATGTTCTCTTCATCTTGTTTGATTATGTTTAGTGTTGCGTTAACAAGTGATGTTTGATTCATGAGAAGTTGTTTAAGATGGTTTTCATTGTTGTTAACTGCGTTTATGGTGTTTGACATTTGTTCACCGTAACTCGAATCTAGAATGCCAAACAGAGAACTAGCAGTGTTATCAACAACGTTGACTCGCCTCGTTTAACTCTCCTCTTGAGCAAGAGATTTTTGTCCTTAAGACCTGCTAGGTCCAAGTCAACTGTTAGGAGAACGCTCAAACAAGTTGTCTTTTGTATAAGAAGGTTGCATACGTGCTGCAATGCCGTTTTTTCCTTCGTAAAGCTAGCTATTTCTTGCCAATATGGGTTTAAATTATTGTAGGAAAGATGTTCCATTCTGACCGAGATACTCGTGTATTGCCAATACCTTGTGTTCGAATTGTCTTGCTTCATGATCTCTACGAGTTGCTATTGGAAAATAGCTCTGCGTTCAAAGAGTGTCCTGATGAAGTTTTAGCCAATGCATAAAATACTACTCTGAGTTTAGTGGTTGAACTTTCGGGCATTAATATGCAATAATGTGGCATGTAGTAGTTTGGGGAAATTATGGATTCTGTTTCCAATTTTGTCATGTGTCCCATTGACTCATACTCGTCCATAAATTCAGTGTATTTAGCCTTCAGTTCCGGATTCTTTTAAAGATGTTCAAAGGCGAGATATCGATTAAAAGCAATTGCGTGTGAGTCGCTCAAAGTATTGGGATTTTGATGAAATGATATTTTGACTATGAAGTGGCCTTGTTGTATTTTGTGCAAAGTATTCTTTACATTGTCTGTCAGCAATTGTTAGTGGCCTCTTAGTTGGTTTAACTTCTTCTAATTGCTAGAGTCGAACAATGTAAGCATCAAGCGCTTCATTTGATGCAAATTCCACAGGATGCGTCTGTTAAGTGTTCTCTGTTTATTTTTCCTGCTACAATCCAAACAAAAACTGTCTCTGTAATATAGAAAGTTGAGGAGATAATTGTATTTGACAAATTGCGAGCAGTTGGTGATAGTGCTCTGCACCCAGAAATATATCAATTTAATTTGACTTATTGAATGCTGGGTCAGCTAACATAAGGTTTTTCGGTAATGGCCAATCATCAATGTCGATAGATTTTGATGGTTGTGGTGCTATGATTCGAGGGAAGACAAGAGCCTCCAGGCGCGTTGAATACCCATTAATTCGAGAACAACGGCCACATTGACTCGGTTCTTTGTTTTGGTGCAAGAGTCCCCGATTCCATTGATATTCACTGATGACGTATGTTTTGCAATATTAAGGCGGTTTACCAAACGCTCGGTAACTAAGTTGACTTGTGACCCTGAGTCAAGTAGGGCGCGGCATTCAACCTCCTTTTTGTTAGTTTTGATTTTTACTAAAGTTGTGCTGAGGAGAACATATGAGCTAGACAACTGACCATTTGCTGCTGCTAGTGAAGATGCCTTTGGAGAGGGAGATGTCATTTCAGTCATATTGAGTTTAATTACTTTAGGTGGAGTAGAAGCATTTGATATTGCCATCTGGGATGTTCTTCCACTTTTTGATCCTTGTTTGAGGACTGGATGTTGCTTTCTAAATGAAGTAGCGAATTGTGCCTTTTCTTGCATGTCATGCACGATCCTGAATTGAAAGTTCTTGCAGTATGACCTGATTTCAAACAGTTTACGCGAAAGTTTTGTTTTCAAACGAAGCTTAGGCGGTTTAATGGCAATATATGTAGAAACTCTGATACAAATACAATTGGTGAGAGCCAGTTTTGTAAAATAGGCACATGATTTCTGTGTGTTTAGCTGAGGTAGCAGAAACGTACACCTTGGACGAACTCTCTTTCTGGTTCGTGTACCTTTGATGACTTCTCTTTCTGGTTAATGGCTTCCAGGGATTAAAAGCAATTTCCAAGATATTTAAATAGGCTCTGGATTTTCGTAGTTCTTTCAAATTATTGATATAAAATAGATAAAGAGTGTCCTAATCCGGTTTGTAGACATTCTTGTGTTGTATCATACAACTGTTCAATATCAGCAGCTAAAGCTCCAGCATTCAGTTGAACTTAAAGCTGTTACATTAATGTTGTTACAAGAACCCGTTGATTGTTGTATCGTCCTTGCAACAGGCTCCAAGCGGTGGCGTAGTTTTCGGCTGTGGCTAAAAGATGACTTATTGGTTTTTCAGCTTCGCCGCCATACCATATTTATTGCTGTGGGGTCTGTAGCTAAAATACGCTTTAGTAATGACTTCATTACATTTTGCCTTCTTATTGTAGAATTTATGGATGTTCTTGTAGGTGCAACGGGCTCCTTATTGGTGTTTTGTTGGATAGTATCCAATGGTAGTTTTGATGTTTCATTCATTGCTGTTTCAAATATTTTCTTGTATTTTGTGACGAGCTCCTCAATTTTTTGGTAGTAGTTTTCGTTGAAATATCTGTAGTCTAACTGGGGCTTCTCAAGACATCTTATTTTGTTGTCGTTAAGTTCAAACTCAGCCCAAGCAGTGTGAAGCTTTTAAATCCTCTCTTCATAATAGTAAGCGGTCTTTCTGGATACTGAATCCTTCTTAAAATGTAGAATGATAAATTCTATTACTTCTCCTATTTCTCGCTGGGAACTTTTTAATTATTCCATAGGGATTTTGCCACGACCCATTATCTTGCTCGCGTGTGCTGACTAAGTTCTTTCTTCCTGGGAACAGGAGCAAAATTTTCTTCGAGTTGATCACGTCGGGGTCACCAGAATATATGGGCTCAGCTGAGTTTGCTGGTCGATGATTGTTTTACCCGGGCGAAATCACCGGAACAATTATACTTGGTTATAGTGTAGGTTAGAAATAACGCAAGCACTTGAACTTGGTTATTGTGTAAAACTTGGTGATCGTGTAGGTTAGAAACAACGCATGCACATGAACCTGGTTATCTTGGTAGAATAATACAACTGCCTTTTTTGTTAGTTGAATTGATTCTGCTTTATTTAAATTTAATTAATGTATTAAATACTAATTTAGTGCTAATTTGCAATAAATTGTTTTTATTTTATCCGTGAATAATATATATGCATATAAATGTTTTTGTAACATAATTTTACTTTTGCCAGCGGAGGTTCCCAGAGGAAACATGATACCCCAGGCAATGCAAAACAATGTAAGAGTGGTTTTACATTATGGGCATTGTAGCTGAGTCTTTTATTGTTTTCTATTTTGGAGCATCTCCGTAAGTCGTCACGCGTTTACATTATGACTCTTTTGTAGCAAGTGAGAGAATTTTTCTTTCTACGTAACAAGTGTTGCCATAAACTAAATGTATTTTTCAATGTAGCAGATTTTCATTTTCCTGATATTTTGCTATTAAAAGCTCCACTAATTCTTTTGTCCACATGATGTTTTTTTATTTACAAATAAATTAAACTTATTAAGCCGCACTTGTTGTAATTTATATTTACATGTATTTCTGTTTCTATACAGGTGCCAAAAATTTATTTTTAATATAAATTTTGAACAATATAAAAAACAGCCATTTTGGCAACACTGCTCAAGCATAGAACAGCAAAAAACGAAAGAGAGAAACAGGAATGAGAGAAAAATGAGACAAAAAACTGAAAAGAGTCATGAAAATTCATTTCGTGCTACTTTTGCTACCCCGCAAGCTTCTCTACACCTCTTGCCTACAAACTTCTGCATCATGACTTTTGTAGCTGTTACAATGCCCTTAATGTAAACTGGCTCTAAGCAAAAATCTCAATGATCTTAAACAGAATTTCAAGGCTGTTGTTAAATTAAGGTAAATAACAGAAATTAGAGTAATTTGAATTAAAAATAGCAAAGAATGCATAAATAAACAAAACTAATGAAACCAGTAGTTTAAAATAATAATTTCGTGCAGGCATATGTATGTACATATGTATGTACATATGAAAGAAATTCATTGTGTAGGTTTGAACAAACTTAATCTAGAAAAATATTCATTTTTAAGAAATGAAGCAACATATTTAGGTCATTAATACACTGATCAAGGATTTCTTCCGGATGATAGCAAATATTCAATAATAGAAAACTATCCAGTACAAAAAGATGCAGACAGTGCTAAAGATTTGTGGCCTTTTGCAACTACTATGGAAGATTTATCAAAACCACTCAAGACATTTAACTAAGCTAACTGAAAAGAACAGTAAATTTGAATGGACTAAAGAATGCGGTAATGGATTTAAATATTATTATTATTATTATATTATATTATATTATATTATATTATATTATATTATATTATATTATATTATATTATATTATATTATATTATATTATATTATATTATATTATATTATATTATATTATATTATATTATATTATATTATATTATATTATATTATATTATATTATATTATATTATATTATATTATATTATATTATATTATATTACACTATATTATATTATATTATTAAATTATTTTCTGTTTTATTAAGCTTTGGGTCCTTATATTTTTTTTATTAATATTATATTTCAATATTTCGGTACTTTTTGCGTACCTTCTTCAGGAAATATTGAAATATAATATTAATAAAAAAAATATAAGTACCCAAAGCTTAATAAAATAGAAAATAATTTAATAAAAAAAAGGGTCAAATAATCATTACTAAATTATATTATATTATATTATATTATATTATATTATATTATATTATATTATATTATATTATATTATAATTATATTATATTATATTATATTATATAAAATTATATTATATAATATTATATTATATAATATTATATTATATTATATTATATTATATTATATTATATTATATTATATTATATTATATTATATTATATTATATTATATTATATACTATATATATTATATTATATTATTATTATATTATATTATATTATATTATATTATATTATATTATATTATATTATATTATAT